>WNYA01000372.1:36772-86237 GCA_019512145.1 Engystomops pustulosus
AGATCTCCGCTCGGCTCCTGTGGATATAAAAGCCTCGGTCACTGAATGTAATTACGTGCGAGCAGCGTGACGCTAATTGCTGTTGTATTGATGTCCTGTTTTGTTGCTGTGATACATGTATGGGGGAGGGGCTCCGCGGGATCGGCCGGGGCTCTGGATTTATAGGGAATGTGACCGCCGTATGATTAACTACGTGGAGAATTAATAGTGATCAATTCATTACACGGGACCTTCTGCTCGATACCGCGCGAAGCGTGCGCACACAGGAGGCCCAACAATCCACAATTATTAGCCTGATACCGGTCACATCTGCACTTAAAGGGGCTTTCCACCCCCGGAACAGAGGCAACCAACACTGATTATCACCAAAGCAGCAGCTGTAGAACCTGTCTCCCTACTAAAACATGCAGCACTTCAATGGCCACCACGTCATGCTTCCTCCTCACCACCGGGGGTGCTACAGGGACACCCACAGCTCATCATCCCCAGGACATGGGGTTGTATAAGGAGGAGCTCTCTCTGATTCTATGATTAACCACTCCAAGAAGGTGAAGACCCAAGAACGTGATCCTACCTGGAAGGGTTCTAAATCAGTCCAGTGTATACTGAGTATGAGACTGGTCTAGTAACACACAACTAAAGGGTTCTAGATCCACCGAGGAACAAGACGAGACCCTAGAAGTCCTCGATTACAAGGTTCCAGGACTCTCTAGTAGAAAGGTTCTAGATCTGTCTACTACAACTGTAACGGCTGTAGAATTGTCCACCCACATGTCCATACACGACCTGCCACATGTCCATACATGACCTGCCGATACCACCGGGACGTTCTAGACTGTCTTCTGGAATGTTCTCTGCCACCGTTAGACTTCATGTGAGCTAAATGATCTCTATGGGGAAAATTACTTCTCTGCAACAGACCAATAATCAATGTTCTAGATCTATGAAACTCCTATAACAGGCTCTGTGATATCTTCAAAACCGTAAGCAAAATCTCATAATTAGGTAAGGAAGTTCCCTGCTTACCTTCCGCTCAATCTAATGAGATGGTCAATCTACTTTTCCTGGTGGACGTCCCTCAATAATTATTCCAAGACTTCACGGCTTCCAGGACTTGTGTCCACAATCTTCTGCCCAGCTTTTCTCCTCATCCTTTTACCATCTTCTATCAGTACCTTGTGCCTTCCACTCAATCTAATGAGATGGTCAATCTACTTTTCCTGGTGGACGTCCCTCAATGATGATGTCACGACTTCTCGTCTCCTAGGATAAGAGTCCACAATCTTCTGCCCACCTTTTCTTCTCATTCATCTAACACTTTCAATGAGAAACTCTTACCTTCAGGTGAATCTCCTGAACTCAATAATTATGTCAAGTGTCCATGATCTTCTGTCCACCACGCCCCCTGTCAATCTACCTACTTCTGGTAGGAACTCTTGCCTTCAGGTCAATCTACTTTTCGTTGTAAAGATCCCTCAATAATGATGTCATGACTTCATGACACTTTGGACAAGTGTCCATGTTCTTCTGTCCACCTTTCTCCTTGAACTCTTGCCTTCAGGTCAATCTACTTTTCTTGTTGAAGATACCTCCTTGTTACTCCTGTCTACCATCCTGGAGAAAGGCCTAACTCCCTACAGGAGTTATACCCACGGAGAGCCCATCCCCATACAGGAGTTATACCCAAAGAGGAGCCCTCTCTTTCCAGAAGTGTGCTAATTGATCTTAAGAAAGGATTCACTAGGAACACCACAGGTTGACCATACACAACCCTCATTGTCTCCTCGGGCGGTAAGTACCTACCTCTTGATTAGGTTTCAGCCTATCCCCCAATAACAGCTGGAAGAACAGGACTGTAGACCCGAGTCCAGGGGGTTCTGGCAACATGCACACACTGCCAGATAAATAAGAGTAACGGGAGCGGTAAGTTTTGATCATGATTAACCCTTTCGCTGAGGGTCAAGACCAACCTCCACTGGTCACCCTTCTGAGCGGCGATCTTAAGCCTGCTGTCCAGTTTTGAATGGGTAATCCACTGGCCAAATCGATGCCGCGAACTTTGGCCAGAGTCCTGGGGCCATGGAGAGTGTCCGGGAGAGCAAACCCTGGATCCCCCTCTCCCAGCCCGAGACTCTCACACTTATCCCGTGATCTTGGACCCAGGGAAGCCTTGAGTAGCGGTCAACATCTGACATCACCCATTCGCTCCCCTCTCGCGGACGCAAAAACGGTGACATCTCGGCATACGCTCCACCCTTAGAGTGGCTTCCAGGCCGTGCTGCCCGGCATCCCGGATCCCACCAACGGCCACGATTCAACCCTCCTAAGGAATGGGTCAATCGCGAAACACGTATAAAAGTGGGCTCAGAGACAACCCTGGCGAACACCAGGACGACCTCAAAAGAAACGAGCGGCCATCCGACCGTTCAAAAGGCGGGAAAACTCTTGACCCTGTGACAAAACCTAGCCCAATGGACACAAAACTCCCCCGGCAGGCCGAGACCAGAGGTACTCGTGGTTAACTCCGATCATACGCACTTTTTGCCGACGAGCCAAGTGAGAGCAAGTACCCCTTCCAGTTACCAGTCCTCCGTGCCGTGACTCCACGGCCTACCTGCAGATCCTGTTTACTCCGGAGCCGCGCCGCTCTGGTCTTATGTCTTTCTATTTCCCTGTTATAGACACTGCCCTGTGCTGGTACATTGTTACGATCATCAAAACAATCTTGCAGCACCCCCATTTCTGTTCTTTCTTCTTTCATGATTAATTTCTTACGCTGTTTGAGGCAAAAAAGCAATAAAGAGGATAGATACAACGGACCGAAAAAAAGTGAGCAAAAAAAGGTCGTACCCGCCCACGCCCCGGGCGTCTGACATTGGTCCTTTAAGTTAACCACTCACACATTTTAAAACTATTATCAAACACTTGGCAGCCGAGCGCCTGAACTTTAAAACATTGCCCAGAAGACACTCCAGATTAAACCGCCTATAGCGATGTAATGAGTCCGTCATCTCCCCACCTATATTATGTCATGTGAGTAGGTTCCCGAACATTTGTAACAACTACACAACACATGTAATCAACCCAGACCACTGCCCCGTCACCCCCATAATTACACCACCGGGGGGCTGCAATCCCACCCCCAGATGACATGTACACAGGATGACAGTATATACCAGACATGTCCTCATATACAGTATACTGGTACCGAAGTTATATCCCTGTACACAGGGGGAGTGGGAGGTCAGTATTATAGTAGTTATATTATTGTACATAGGGGGTGGAGGTATGTGATTGTTAGTATATAAGTAGTTATATTATGTGTACAAGGGGCCGGCAGTATATAGTAGTATATCGAGTGTACATAGGGTGGCATGACAATTATAGTCGGATTTCTTGTACATAGGGAGCAGCCAGTATGGTGGCCAGTACTTATAGAGTTATATCCCTGTAACATAGGGGGCAGATTATAGTAGTTATATTCCTTTACATAGGGCGAGCGGTATATAGTAGTTATATTATGTAATAGGGGGCCGTCTTATAGTAGTTAATTCCTGTACATAGGGGCAGTTATATAGTAGTATATTCTTGTACCATAGGGCCGTATTATAGTAGTATATTCTTGTACAGGGGGGCAGTATGTGGCAGTATTATAGTAGTTATATTGCCTGTACATAGGGGGGGCAGATATAGTAGTTATATCCCTTGTACAATAGGGGGCCAGTATTATAGTAGTTATATTCTGTACATAGGGGGCAGAGTATTATCGTAGTTAATGTATTCTTGTACATAGGAGGCAGTAGTATTATAGTAGTTATATCCCTGCACATAGGGGCAGTATTATAGTAGTTATATTCTTACATAGGGGGCAGGATTATAGTAGATTATAGTCCGTACATAGGGGGCAGTTATTATAGTAGTTAGCTTCCGTACATTAGGGGGCAGTATTATAGTGTTATATTCTGGTACATAGGGGGCAGTATTATAGTAGTTATAGTTTGTAACTAGGGGCAGTTTTATAGTGTTAATTCTGTGTACATAGGGGGGGCCCGTATAGTAGTAGTTATATTCCTGTTACATAGGGGGGCAGAGTATTATAGTAGTTATATTCTGACATAGGGCGGCAGTTTATTAGTAGTTATATTCCTGTACATAGGGGGAGTATTATAGTAGTTTAATCCTGTACATAAGGGGCAGTATTGAGAGTAGTTATATTACATGTACATAGGGCGGAGATAGTATTATGAGTAGTGTTAGTCTTGTACATAGTGCGGGAGGCAGTCGTATTATAGTAGTTATTCCCTGTACATAGGGGGATAAGTATTATAGTAAAAATTAGTTTAGACTCTCGTGTACATAGGGGGCACGAGTATTATAGTAGTTATATTCTTGACATAGGGGCAGAGTATTATAGTAGTATATTCTTTGTACATAGGGGGACAGTATTATGTAGTTATCTTCCTGTACAGAGGGGAGTCAGTATTTATAGTAGTATATTCCTGTACATAGGGGCAGTATGACTAGTAGTTATATTCTTAGTACATAGGGGGCCAGTATGTATAGTAGCTATATTCTCTGACATATGGGTGCAGTATATAGAGTTATATATTGTACATAGGGGGCAGTATTGGCAGTTTATTTAGTAGTTATATTCCTGTACATAGGGTATGGTAGTTAGTATTCAGTAGTTAATTCTTGGACATAGGGGGCAGATATGATTATAAGTAGTTATATCCTCCTGTACTATAGGGGCAGTATTATCAGTAGTTATATTTCCTATAATGGGGGCAGTATTATAGTAGTTATATTCCTCTTTGTACATAGGGGGGCAGTATTTATACGTAGTTATATCTTGTAACCATAGGGGGGGCAGTATTATAGTAGTTATAGTCTTGTACATAGGGGGGCGTGTTATAGTAGGTAATTTCGGATCTACATAGGGGGCAGGAGGCAGATTATCGTAGTTATATTTGTACCCAGGGGGCAGGTATATAGTAGTTCTATTATGTGTAACATAGGGGCAGTCTTATAGTAGTTATATTCCTGTAAATAGGGGCGCCACGTATTATAGTCGTATACTTCCGTACATAGGGGCACAGTATCTATAGTAGTTATATCACTGTACCCATAGGGGGGCAGTGGGGCAGTATTGTAGTAGTATATTCCTGTCATAGGGGGCACATATGATAGTAGTATATACTTCGTACACAGGGTGGCAGGATTATAGTAGGTATATTCCTGTGTCATAGGGGCAGTATTATAGTAGTTATATGTCTCTGTACATGGGGGCAGTATATAGTAGTTATAGTCCTGTACATAGGGGGCAGTTTTATAGTAGAGTTAATTCTGGGATAAATAGGGGGGCAGGAGTTATAGTAGTATTATTCCTTACATAGGGGGGTTGGTAGTATTATAGTCGTTATATTCCTTGTACATAGGGGGCAGTATTTAGTAGTTAATCCTCTGTACATGATGGGGGCAGTATAAGTTATGTTTAATCCATATACGATAGGGGGCCATATTAAGTAGTTATTAATCTTGTACATAGGGTGCAGCAGTATTATATTAGTTATTGTCGATTCATTGTCATAGGGGCAGGATTATAGTAGTTATATATCCAGTTACATAGCAGGGCACCAGTATTATAGTAGTTATATTTTTGTACACAGGGGCAGTATATAGTAGTTATATTCCTGTACACCAGGGGCAGTATTATAGTGTATAGTTGTATTTCTGTACAATAGGGAGGCAAGTATTATTTATAGTAGTTATATTCCCTGTACATGAGGGGGGCAGTCTATTATACAGTTATTCCTGCCATAGGGGCCCAGGTCCAGAGTATTATAGTAGTTATATTCTTGTATCATTAGGGGCAGTATTATTAGTCGTATATTCATTGTACATAGGAGATGGGCAGTATTATAGTAGTTATATTCTTGTACCTAGGGGCAGATATAGTAGTTAACCTCCCCTGTTACATAGGGGACAGTTTATAGTAGTTATATTCTCTGTTTACACTAGGGTGGGCAGTATTATAGTAGTTATATTCGTGTACATAGGAGGGGTATTATAGTAGTTATATATGCAATAGGGGCAGTATTATAGTAGGTTAATTCGGTTACATAGGGAGCAGTATTTATGTAGTTATAATTCCTGTACATAGGGGGCAGTATTTATAGTAGTATATCCCTGTACATAGGGGGGCAGTACAGTATTATAGTAGTTATATTCTTGTATAGGGAAGGCAGTATTTAGTAGTTTATTCCATGCTACATAGGAGCAGTGTATAGTGTTATATCCTGTACATAGGGGACAGTATTATAGTAGTGAATCTGCTACATATGGGGGCAGTATTGTAGTTTGTTATATTCTGTGTAAGTAGGGTGAGTATATAGTAGTTATATCCTGGTACATCGGGGGCAGTATTGATAGTAGTTATATTCCTGTACATAGGGGGCGTATATAGTAGTTAAATTTCTGGAAATAGGGGGCAGTTATAGTAGTTATATCCTGTACATAGGGCCGGCAGTATTATAGTAGTTATATTCCGTGTACATAGGGTGGCAGGCGAGTATTATTGGAGTTATTATCCCTGGACATTGGGGGGGCAGTATATAGTAGTTAGACCTGAAATAGGGGGGCAGTATTATAGTAGTTATATTCTGTACATAGGGGGCAGGCAGATTATACAGTGAGTTGGTGGAGTGAGTGATTGTTAGATATTAGTGGGGGCTGGTGGATGCTCCGCAGACCTTCTCCCACATATTGGGGTATTGCTGTGGCCCCTGGGTGGGGTGTTACGGGTATATACTACACTCCTGTGGTATATAATGTCTTCTCCTCTCGGGTCGCCACCCGCCGCCCTCAATGATATGTGGTCTGGATCGCGCTGTAGATAAGAAGCTGGGATTTTGGGGATTATTACCGTATTTTTGTATTTTTGCGGACGATTCCGGATGTGAATCTCTGCGGTTTCAGGAAGGAAATATTTCGGGGGGGCTCAATCTTATTTTATAAAGTCACAATTTATCACAAAAGAAGCCGCGGTGATTCTCAATATCAGCGGGACGTGGAGCGCGGTTGGGGGGGGGACGGGGGGGGGAGGGGGGTCTGGCTGTTCTGCATCACCATCTGGGGGTAATGGGGGGGGGGGGGGGGGGGTCTCATCCCTAAAGAAGTCACCTCCTCCCACTTCATTCTGCCATTATAAAACTTCCTAACCTTTGACCTCCGAGGTTTAAAGGACGTGAAGGTCAGGAGTTTACGACAGGATAGTGTGTTGGGTGTCCGATGGTCGCATTGTTGTTTATAGAGGAAGATCTGGAGACATTTTCTAAAATCAATGGCGTGAAATCTACAAGAACAACGTCCAGGAGCAGAAAGAACCGATCACCTCCGCGAGAAGAAAAAGCAGCAACTATTTATACAGCAAGCCGTTTGTATCTAAACACATATCAGACTGTGAACGAAGCCGTGTATCTAATCCTATCAACTATGATACAGAGCCGTGTATCTAATCCATCAACTGTGGATATCAGAGCCATGTATCTAATCCTCTCCTGATGATTACGTCGCTGAGCCGTGTTCTCATTCCTAGCCTGTATGATACTGTCTGCTGAGCCGTGTATCAATCCTATCCTGTATGTGATATTGTTTGTTGGGTGTGTATTAATCATGTGTGATGACTGGCTGCGTTTTGCGTATCTAATCCCATGCACGTGTTGATACTGTCTGCTTTCTGTGTATATAATCCTGTGTGATACTTCTGCGTGTTCTGTGTACTAATCCTGTGTGATTACTGTCGCTGTTCTGTGTATCTAATCTGTTGTGATACTGTTGCTTGTTTTGTGTACTAACCTGTGTGATACTGTCTGTGTTCTGGTGTATTCTCAACCTATGCCTTTGTGATATTGCTGTTCTGGTGGATCTATCCTGTTGTTAATACCTGTATGCTGTTCGTGTATCAATCCTGGTTGTTGATACGTATGTCTGTTTTGTGTTCAGGTGTATTTCTAATCCTATCGATGTGTTATACTGATGAGCTGTGTATCTAATTCCTATCTTGTATGTAGATCTGCTGAGCTGTGTATCTAATCCTATCCTGTGTGATACTGCTGAGCGGTGTATCTAACCCTGTGTGATACGCCTGCTGTTCTGCTGTATTAATCCTGTGTGATAATGCTGCTGTTCGGTTGTTGTATCTTAATCCTGTGTGATACTTGTCTCGAGCTGTGTATCTAATCCTATGTCAGGTTGGTGATACTGCTGGTTCTGTGTATCTAATCATGTGGGATACTGTCTGGTTCTGTGTATCTAATCCTGTTGTGATACTGTTGCTGTGGTGTGTATCTAATCTATGCCTGTGGTTAGGTGCTCAGCATGTTGTATCTAATCCTATCATGTGTGATACTTGCTCCGCTGGGATCTACATCCTGTGTGTACTGTATGATTTCTGTGTATCGTAATCCCATCCTGGTGTGCTACTGACTGCGTTCTTGTGTATCTAATCTGTGTGATTAGTCTTGTACTGTTCGTGTATCTAATCTATTACTGTTGTGATACTGCTGAGTCTGTGTATCTCCATCTGTGTGATACTGCCTGCTGTTCTGTGTATTAATCCTGTGTGATACATGTATAGACATAATGTAATGTATCCATCCATCTTACACATGTGTTACGCTTCCGGGGTGGTCATGTGGACAGCCGGTGGGTGTGGCCTGTTCTGACCGTGGGATTGCGCCGCTCGTCCTGTGTGAGTGATGTGGCTCAAACTTAAGGAAAAAAAAAAGAGAACAAAAAATGATTAATAAAAGCAGAAGGAAGGACACTTTGTCCGGACTTGACTACGTGACATTCCTCTCACCTTTCAGGACAAAATGTGCCGTTCTTCGCTGTTGGGAGGGACTTGGCTGCCTTCAAGCGGCAGATAGATATGAGAACCCAACTGCGCCTGTCTCCGTTTTACGTCAGGCCCGGCCTGGCTTCGCAAACTTAAACTCATCACAATGTAGCCGCGAGAAATCTAAAAAGAAAGAAAAAAAATCATAAAAAGTGGAAGCCGGAGACGCGAGAGGAGTGCATGATGAGGAGCGAGCGTCTAGATCAAGCCTAACGTGACATCCGTGATTTAAAGGCAGAGAAAAATCTAATAAATGTTGTCATATTGTTCAGATCTGAACGGAGGCGAACAAAGGACCCCGCGAAAAACCGTCTTCTATAATTTAAGAGACGCTGTGCGGGCAGTGTTCAGTCTTCAGGAACGCAACTCAATTAGCGCGAACAACAAAGGGGGGCGCGGCGAGGTGTTACAATGGCGCGGGGGGGGTTTGACTCAGAGCAATAATTAAACAAGCGTTTTGTTTAAAAAAAACAGTATACGTCGTGCTAAGGCCTTTTTTACATAAGAAGAAAGGAGAGACTTAAAAGTGACATGGGAAAGCGCGCCCCAAAGGAGAGATCAGACAGACGACGAAAGGCACGATAAGGAAACACTCTCTGATGTCTCCGACCATGACGAAGGACGCGTGGAAACGCCGCAAGATTTCTGAGAGGAGCCAGATTCCCAAGATGGGGGGGATGGAGGCTGCAGGCAGGTCTGGATGCCCAAAGGCCATTCCAGGGAGATTGACTGAGGCAAGACTCCGAACAGAAGATGGTAGAAAGGTGGATCAGGAAGGATCATGGACACTTGTCCCAGGAGTAATGACCTACGTTACTGAGGGTCTTCACTGGGAAAGTAGATTGATGATCTCAGGAGACTGAAGAGGAGGGTTCCTAATGTTAGATCGCTGAGAAGAAAGAAAGCTGGGCAGAAGATTGTGGACATTGTCATGAAGCCTTGAAGGCTGTGAGAATAATTATTGAGGGACGGTGTCCACAGGAAAAGTGAAAAGTATATTGACCTTTCATAGATTAGCGGAAGGTAAGGTTCCGAGAGGAAGAGGTATAAAAGGATGAGGAGAGAAAGCTGGACAGAAGATCGTGGACACTTGGTCCTGAAGTCGCCGTTCGAAATATATTGAGGGAGTCACCAGAAACGTAGATGACCATCTCATTAGATTGAGCGGAAGGTAAGAGTTCCTGATGGTCCTGATAAAAGGATGAGGAGAAAAAAGTGGACAGAAGATCGTGTGGGACACATTTCTGGGTGGCATGAAGTGGACATTATTATTGAGGGATTCTTTACTAGGAAGAAAAAGTTAGAGTGACCTTGAAGGCAAAAAGGAAGAGTTACTAACAGAAGTAGGTAGATTGACAGGGGGCGGGTGGACACAGAAGATCAGGACACATGACAGTTAATTATTGAGGTTCAGAGATTCACTGGAAGGTAAGAGATCCTCATGAAAGTGTGAGATGATGAGACGAAAGGAAAAGGTGGCAGAAGTCGTGGACACAATCCTAGGAGACGAGAAGTATGGACATTTCATCATGAGGGACATCCACCAGGAACGTAATATTGACCAACATAGATTGGAGTGGAAGGCACAGTATGATAGAAGATGGTAAAGGATGAGGAGAAAAGCTGGCAGACGAAGATCAGAAGATTGTGGACCACAAGTCCTGGAAGCCGTGAAGTCTTGGAATAAATTGATGAGGACGTCCACCAGGAAAAGTTAGATTGACCATCTCTTAGATTGAGCGGACATGGTAAGAGTTCCTGATGGTCCTGCTAAAAGGATGAGACAAAGGTGACCAGAAGATCGTGGACACATTTCTGGGTGAGCATGAAGTCAGGAAATCATTATTGAGGGATCTTTACATAGAAAAAAGTAGATTGACCTGCAGGCAAGACTTCCTAACAGAAGTAGGGTAGATGGGACAGGGGAAAAGGTTGACAGAAGATCATGGACATCTATTGAGGTGCATCTGTCAATGGGAAACGCATGATTGAGATCTCAGGAGATTGACGAGGTTTCCTAATGGGAATTATGTTTAGATCACTGAGAAGAAAAGGCTGTGGCAGGAAGATTTGTGGAACACTTGTCGGGATATGGTCACTCGCCCACGAATATACTATTGAGGGACGTACCACGCTGGACAAGTATATGACCATATCAATAGGAACTGAATGAAGGCATGGTGACGGTGCTGATGAGAAGTAGTGTGGTCTAAAAGGATGAGGTATGAGGAGAAAAGGCTGGACAGAACGATCGTGGGTGCCATAAATTTCATATATATTATTGTGCCCAGCTTTTCTTCTCAGTGATCTAACATATTCCAT
The DNA here is from genome assembly GCA_019512145.1 of Engystomops pustulosus. Lineage (NCBI taxonomy): Eukaryota > Metazoa > Chordata > Amphibia > Anura > Leptodactylidae > Engystomops > Engystomops pustulosus. Next base: position 47,994 of record WNYA01000372.1, read on the forward strand.
TAGGAAACCTCTCGTCAATCTCCTGAGATCATCAATCTACGTTTCCCAGTGAAGATCCCTCAATAATGTCCATGATCTTCTGTCCACCTTTTCTCCCTGTCCATCTACCTACTTCTGTTAGGAAGTCTTGCCTTCAGGTCAATCTACTTTTTCTAGTAAAGATCCCTCAATAATGATGTCCTGACTTCATGCCACCCAGAAATGTGTCCACGATCTTCTGTCCACCTTTTTTCCTCATCCTTTTAGCAGGAACCATCAGGAACTCTTACCTTCCGCTCAATCTAATGAGATGGTCAATCTACTTTTCCTGGTGGGGGCGTGGTAGGACAAAGTGTATGTAGTGATCCTCCTCCCCGTGGTGGGTATACTCTGTAGTAAGGTATCTCCCCCTATTGGGGGTGTATAATCTTATGTAGGTGATCCGCCCTCTAGTGGAGGTGTACTAATGTGGTTAGTATTCGGTACGTCTCCTCCTCTTGGATTGGGAATATTTGTATGTCTGATCTCCCCCTATGGGTTGGCTGTGTATAATCTGTATTGATATGATCATCCTCTCTCGTGTGGGTGTGTCGTAAGACCTGTGTTACGCTAGTTGATCTCCTCCTAGTGGTGGTTAAATGTGTATGTAGTGATCTCCCCCTAGTGGTGGGTGCTATACTGTGTATGTAGTGATCTCCTCCTAGTGGTGGTGTATCCTGTGTATGTAGTGATCTCCTTCCTCTGGGTGGCTGTCTAAAATGTGTATGTAGTGATCTCCTCCTAGTGGTGGTGTAAATAATGTGTAGTTATGATCTCCCTCCTAGTGGTGATGTATAATGTGTATGTAGTGAATCCTCCCATCCTAGTGGTGGTGTATAAATGTAGTATGTCGTGATCTCCCTCTACCTCCCCCTAGTGGTGGTGTATCATCTGTATGTAGTGATCCTCCCCCGATTGGAGGTGTAAATGGGATGTAGTTATCTCCCTCCCCCTAGTGGTGATTGTAGAATGTTATTTAGTGATCTCCCCCTATTGTGGTTGTATATGTGTATGTAGTGATCTCCTCCTAGTGGTGGTGTAATAATTTGTAGGTATTGACTCCTCCCCCTAGTGGTTGTTGTATAACTGTAGTATTGATCCTCCCCCTAGTGGTTGGTATAATGTGTATGTAGTTGATCTCCCACTAGGGTGGTGTCTAATGTGTATGTAGTGTCTCCTCCTGTGGTGGTGATATAATGTGTATGTATGATCTCCTCCTAGTGGTGGTGTATAATGTGTCTGTAGTGATCTCCCTTCCTAAGTGGGTGGTGTATACTTGGTATGTAGTTATCTCCCCCTAGTGGTGGTGTTAATTCTGTTAGTGACCTCCTCCTCTGGTGGTGTATAATTGTATTAGGTGGAGCTCCCCCTAGTGTTATGTATAATGTGTAGTAGGATCTCCTCCCCCCTCCCCTAGTGGTGTGTATAATCTGTATGTAGTGATCTCCTCTCGATGGTCCTGTATAATGTAGCTAGTCGTGATCTCCCTCTCCCCCTAGTGGTGGTGTCTAATGTTTATGTATGATCTCCCCCCTAGTTTGTGTGTATAATGTGTATGTAGTGATCTCCCTCCAAATAGTGATCGTCGCCCCCTATTGTGGTGTATAATCTGTATGTAGTGATCTTCCCCCTAGTGGGTTGTTATGTGGTATATGTAGTGATCTCGCTCTAGTGGATGGGGATGTATAATGCTCGGTATGTAGTGATCTCCTCCCTATGGTGTGTATAATCTGTAAGTAGTGATCTCGCCCCATAGTGGTGCTGGTTTATAATGTGTATGTAGTAGATCTCCCGCTATTGGTGGGTGTATAATGGTATGTAGTGATCTCCCTCGCTCCTAGTGGCGTGGTATAATGTGTATTAGTGAGCCTCCCCTCTAAATGGTGGTGGTATAATGTGTATGTATGGGATCTCCTCCTAGTGTGGTGGTGTTCATGTGTATGTAGTGAGTCTGACCCCCCTGTGGACGGTGTGATATGATGTTGTGTAGTGATCTCCTCCTAGTGGTGGTGGTAATAATGTGTGTATGTAGTGATCTCCCCCTGTGGTGAGTGGTATAATGTGTATGCTATTGATCCTCCTCCCTAGTGTGGTGTTAGAATGTGTATGTAGTGGTGATCCTCCTCTAGTGTGGTGTCTATGGTGTATGTGCATCTTCCTCCTAGTGTTGGTGTATAATTGTATGTAGTGTCTCCTCCTAGTGGTGTGTCATAATGTGTATTAGTGAGCTCCCTCCTAGTGGTGGTGTGCTAATCTGTAATTATTATTCTCCCCTAGTGGTGGCTGTATAATGTGTATGTAGTGATCTCCTCCTAGTGGTGGATAGGTTATGTAGTGATCTCCCCCTAGTGGTGGTGTCTAATGTGTCTGTAGTGAGCTCCTCCTAGTGGTGGTGTATAATTGTATGCTAGTGACATCCCCTAGGGGTGGTGTATACTGTGTATTTAGTGATCTCCCCCTAGTGGTGACTGTAATAAGCCTCTTTGATACATTGTAACAATTTTGTCTTCTCCTTAGACATTGTTTCCTGGTATACCGGAGATTTTTTGTATGTAGGGTCCCTCGCTGCTTGCTTCGCTCTTCTCGTTTCTCCTCTTCCCCGTCCAGCCCCCCCCCACACTTCCGCCACGTCCCCTGACAGGTATTCGCATTTTTGATTGGCCGCTCCCGTCTCCTCCTGTGCAGTTCTGTACAACCGATGCGTCTATATTAAGTCGTTAGTTTGCAGCTAATAGAACATCAGATCTGTAATAAATAGCTCGATGGGCTTTTTTTCCTCCCTGCCCCCGCACACCTGTTCTCCGCGACTGCCAGAGCGAACGGTTACAGTGGTGCTATGCTGCCGGAGAGTAGGAAGACGACGGGGACTTCCTGACTCCCGGTGAAAGCCGGGTGACAACTCTATACTGTCCTCAGATCCTCAGGGGTCCAGTGAAAGCTGGTGGTCCAGACCTGCTCAGCTCCCGTGTTAGGGTTAAATCAATTTATTAGGAGGCTCTGAATCATTCACAGTTTGGTACAAAGCTGGGAGGGGGGGGGGGGGGGGGTGTGGGCCCCCCTTTTCCTAATATGTTGTGAGAACCTCCGCGGACAGCTAGGAGATAATTAGTGGTAATCAGTCAGCGCAATCAGCTGGGCAGCGCTGTGGGCTCGTCGTGACAGCGCCATGTGCTTCCCATCTCGTCTCTGTACTTCTCCTCATAAATTGCGCAACTTGTCATTTGTTCTCCTCAGTTTAAAGGCCGTGGTGTTTACGACAGGATGTTCTAGATCATCCCCCTCCCCCCCCCGACACCTTGAGGAATGAAGGCGAGCTGGCGCATGACCCCGGTGCCACCGGGATGACACAGGGGTGGGCACAAGTTCCATGATGTATCAGACCAGATCGGTACTACAAGGGCAGATACTTACCAGAAAAGCCTACAACAAACATACTGACAAGGCCGCTGTGTCTGACAACTGGAGTATCAAATATATTGCTAGGGGCATGTGTAGGCTGGTACCTAGTAATACTGCGGGGCAGTAGTGGCTGACGATAACCCATATACGGGTGTCAGTGTTCTGGATAACCTATATACTAGGGGCAAGTGGCTGGATACAGTGATATACTGGGGAGGTCAATGCGTGCTGGACTACCTCCACACATGACTGGGAGCAGGTTTTCTGGATCCTATATAGCATGGGGGCAGGATGGGTGCTGGATACCCTATCTGGGAGGCCGGTGTGCTGGTACCTATAATACTGGGGGCAAGTGGCTGGAAACCTATATATCTGGGGGCATTGTGCTGGATACCTATATACAGGGGGTCCGCAGTGTGCTGGATACCTATTATACTGACGGGGGGCATGTGCTGATCCCCTAAGATAACTGGGGCAGTGTGGCTGGATACCTATAATACTGGGGTCCATGTGCTGATACCTATATACTGGGTGCAGTGTGCTGGATACTCTATTACTGGAGGCATTGATCTGTATACATCTATATTTTGGCAGTTGCGGCAACCTATATACTGGGGCAGTGTGGCTGGAATACCCTATATACTGGGGCAGTGTGCTGGATACCCCATATACTGGAGGGCAGTGTGCTGGATACCTCTAACGGGGGGCAAGTGTGCTGGATCCTATATATGGGGGCAGTGTGCTGGATACCTATATACTACTGGGGGCAGTGTGCTGGTACTATATACTGGGGGGGCAGTGGTGCTGGATACCCATATACTGGGGCTTGTGTTGGATCCCTATATACTGGGGGGGCAGTGGTGGCTGGATCCTATTACTTGGGGCAAGTGTGCTGGTGCTGTGCGTGCCCATATACTGGGAGCATTTGCTGGATATGTAATAAGTGGAGGCATGTGCAGAGATACCTATATACTGGGGGCAGTGTGCTGGATATCTATGTACTGGAGGCATGTGCAGAGATACCTATATACTGGGGGCAGTGTGCTGGATATCTATGTACTGGAGGCATGTGCAGAGATACCCATATACTGGGGCAGTGGCGGGTGGATACATATATATCTGGGGCAATTTGGGCTGGAGGATACTTATATTTGGAGGTATGTGAGAACCTATTACTGGGGGCAGTGTGCTGGATACCATATACTGGGGGCAGTGTGCTGGATCCTATATACTGGTGGCAGTGTGCTGGATACCTATATACTGGGGGGCAGTGTGCTGGATACAATATAGACTGGGGGGCATGTGCGTGGGATACGTATACTAGTGGAGGCCTGTGCAATCCATATACTGGGGGCATTGTGCTGGATATCTATGCTACTGGAGCATGTGCAGGGATCCCCATATACTGGGGGCAGATGTGGCTGGATACTCTATGTCTGAGCATTTGCAGCAGATACCTCATATACTGACTGTTCATGTGCTGGATACATATAGCTGGGGGCAATACTACTGGTGCGGCATGTGCTGATACTATTTAGTGAGCTGTGCAGATACCTTATAACTGGCAGTGTCTGGATCCCATATACGGGGGCAGTGTGCTAGGATACCTATACTACTGGGGGCAGGGCTGATACATAATACTGTGGGGCTAGTGTGCTAGATACCCCATACTGGTGGGCAGTGTGCTGGATATTATATAGTGGAGGCCTGTGCAGAGATACCTATATCCTGGGGGCAATGTGGCTGAATTCTATGTACTGGAGCATGAGCAAGACATACCACATATACTGGGGGCAGTGTGTGCTGGATACAAGATACTGGGGGCAGGTGATGCTGAGTAATACGTATATATGGACGGGCATGTGCAGATATCTATATACTGGTCGGCAGTGTGGCTGTATATCTATGTACTGGTCGGCATGAGCAAGATACCCATATACGGGGGCAGTGTGCTGAAATATCTAGTACTGGAGGCATTAGCAGAACATACCCCTATACTACTGGGGGCAGTGTGCTGGATACATATATACTGGGGGCATGTGCTGGATACGTATATAGTGGAGGCAATTGCAATACCTATATACTTGGGGGCAGTTGCTGGATACCCATACTACTGGGGCAGTGGCGGGATACTAGATAGTGGAGCAGGTGCATAGATAAACCTATATACGGGGTGCAGTGTGGCTGGATATCTATTACTGGTATCCTCTATATCTTCGGGCATCTTGTGCTGGATAACTATATACTAAGGGACAGTGTCTGGATACTATGTCTGAGGCATGTCTGGATCCCTATACCAGGTGTGCAGTAGGCCTGGATACTAAATACTGTGGGATAGTGTGCTGGATACCTATAGTAACTGGGTCTAGGGGCTTGTGCTGGATACGTATTAGTGTAGGCGTTGTGCAGAGATAGCTTATACAACTGGGGGGCAGTGTGCTGGACATACCATATATGGGGGTGCAGTGTGCTAGATACGTATATAGTGGAGGCATGTGACAAGATACCCGATAGTACTGGGGGGCAGTGTTGCTGATACCATATAATACTGGGGCATGTGGCTGGAGACCTATATACTGAGGGCAGTGTGTGGATATGTATTCATTGGATGCATTGCAGAGATACCTTAATCTGGGGGCATGTGCTGATACCTATATACTGGGGCATGGTTCTGATACCTATACGCCACATGGGGGCATGTGCTGGATAACCCTATACTGGGGGCAGTGAGGTGCTGGATACCCATTTGCTTGGGCAGTGTGCTGGGTGATACCTATATACTAGGCGAGGCATGGTGCTGGACACCTATATACTGGGGGCATGTGCTGAATAATCTATGTACTAGGAGAGGAGGCATGACAGAGATAGCCCATAATAACTGGGGGGCGAGTGGTTTCTGGATTCATATACACTGGGTGGCATGTGCGTGGATACGTCTATCGTGGAGGCATGTGCAGATAACCTATTCTACTGGGGGCATTGTGCTGACTAAATCTTGTACTGGAGGCAGAGCAGAGATATCCCACCTTACTACTGGGGGCAGTGTCTGAATTCTATGTACGTGGAGGCATGAGCAGAGATACCCATATACTGGGTGCAGTGTTCTGGATACATATCTACTGGGGCATGTGCCTGGATACGTATATAGTGGAGGCCATGTGGCAGCTACCTAATCTGGGGGCAGTGTTGCTGGATACCCATATCTGGGGGCAGTGTGCTGGATACCTATATACTTACTGGGTGGCATTGTGGTCTGGATACCTATATACTGGGGGCAGTGTGCTGATACCCCTTATACTGGGCAAGTGTGCTGTATCGTATTTGTGGTAGGCATTTGCATAGATACCTATATACTGGGGGCAGTGTGCTGGAATATCTATGTACTGATACCTTATATACTGTGGGCAGTGTGCTGGATACCTAATACTGGGGGCAGTGTGCTGGATACCTATATACTGGGGGCATTGTGCTGGATACCTATATACGGTGCAGGGTGCTGGATACCTTATACTGGGGGCAAGTGTTGCTGGATACCATATACTGGGGGCAGTGTTCTGGATACGTATATTGGGTAGGCAGGTGCAGAGATACCTATATACTGGGTGCCAGTTTGCTGGATATCTCTATTTACTGGATCCCCTATATACTGGGGGGCATGTGCTGGATACCTATTACTGGGGTGGCAGTGTGCTGGATATCTATGTACCGGAGGCATTGCTGGATACCCATATACTGGGGCAGTATGCTGGATACCTATCTACTGGGGATAGTGTGCGGATACCTATATACTTGGGGCTCAGTGTCTGGATAGTAATATAGTGGAGGGCATGTGCACCAGATCTTATTATACTGGGGGCAGTGGTGCTTGGATACCCATAATACTGGGGGCAGTTGTGCAGATATGTATATAGTGATGCATGTGCAGAGATACCTATATACTGGTGGCATTGTTGCTGGAGACCCATATACTACTACTGGGGGGCATGTGCTGATCCCTATGTACTGGAGGCCGTGTGCTGGATACCTAGATGACTGGGTGCAGTGTGGCTGATACCTATATACGGGGGGGCAGTGTGCTTGATACCCATATACTGGGGGTCAATGTGCTGGCTACCTATTCACTCTGGGGCATGTGCTGGATACCCATATACTGGGGGCGTGTGCTGGATACCCATAATACTGGGGGCGTGTGCTGGATACTATAACTGGTGGCAGTTTGGCTGTACACCTATATACTGGGGCAGTGTGCTGGATACCTATATCCTGGGGGCAGTGTGCTGGCTCCTCTATACTGGGGGCATTGGTGCTGGATACCTATATACTGGGGCAGTGTGCTGGATACCCATATACTGGGGCAGTGTGCTTGATACCTATGTTACGGGGCTGTTGCAGAGATACCTAATCTGGGGGCAGTGTGCTGGATACCTATTACTGGAGGCATGTGCAGAGATACCCATATACGACTTGGGGCAGTGTTGCTGGATACCTATAATACTGGAGTCAGTTTCGCGGATACCTAATACTGGGGTCATGTGCTGGATACCTATAATACTGAGGCAGTGTGCTTGATACCTATATACTGGGGGAGTGTGCGGAGATACTATTAACTGGGGGCAGTGTGCTGGATACCTATAAACTGGGGGGGGGCGGTGTGCTGGCTACCTATACACTGGGGCAGTTTGCTGGATAGCTATGTACTGGAGGCATGTGCAGGGATACTTATGTACCGGAGGCATGTGCAGGGATACCTACCGGTATATACTGGGGGCATGTGTTGTGCTACTTAAATACTGGGGTGGAGGCATGTATTGGGTTACATATATACTGAAGACATCTGCAGGGATACCTATATGCTGGGGTTATGTTGTGGATACCTATATACTCTGGGGGACCTGTGCTGTCCACCATTATATTGGGGGAATTGTTGAGTTACCTATATACTGCGGATATGGTGGTTTATACCTATATACTGATAATCATGTCTGTGCTACCTACAAACTGGGGGGCATGTTGTTTTGATTACTTATACTGGAGGCATGTGCAGGGATACCTAGACATACTGCGGGTTATGTGGAAGATACTATCTACTGAGGGCATGGGTCTGTACTACCTTAATACTAAGGAGGCATGTGGTTGGTTAGCATATATGCTGTGAGAACCTTCGCTGGGATGCCGATTATACTGCAGGTATTGTTGGTGGATCCTATATACTTGAGGGCATGGGCTGCTACCTTTAATACTTAACGGGGCAGTAATTTGGTTACATATATGCTGAGAGATGTGCTGGGTTTTTCTTATTCTGGGGTATGTTCTATGCAACTATAACCAGAGGGCATGTGCTGGGTTTACATATATAACTGGGGGCAAGTGATGTGCTTACTATGTACTGGGGGTCCATGTACTGGCTTCATATTACTGGGAGAATTGCTGGGGGGCTACCCTATATACTGGTGACAGTGGGCGTGCTATATATATGGGGGGAATGTGTCCGACTACATATCTATTTGCTGAGTGGTTTCTGGATACCTATTATAGTGGGGGCTGTGATGGGGGGGGGTGTGCTAGGCACCATGTATACTGGGGGTCATTTGGCTGTGTTAAACAAATATACTGGTGTCACATGCTGGGCAACATTTATATTGGTGGAAGGTGCCTGTACTACTGATCTGGAATGCATACAGCTGAATTTACAATATACTTGGGGCATTTGTGGCTGCCTTATACTGTGTCGTGCTGGGCTACCTCTATACTGGGGTCATTTGGCTGTGTCTAACTATCTGAGGCATTCTGGATTACTAATTTATGATTGGGGGTAATGTGTTTGGGTTACAGATATACTTTGGGACTTGGGCAGATTCTGGGTTACATAATATACCTGGGGGCATGTGCTGGCCTACCTTCCTAGGGGGTGCGGGCATCCCTAGGCTGTGGCCCTCATACTGGGGACGTGTCCGCTGGGCTACATCTAACTTGGTAAATTGCCTGGATACATATTGTTGGGGCCATAGACTGGGCTACCACCCTATACTGTGGCATGTGTTGGACTATCTATATACTCTGTGCCGACCTACAGTGGTTACAGAGGTATTTTATACCCGTTTACCGTTTTTGACACTTTGTTTTCATCTGCAGAGCCAATTGGTAAGATCAAAGTGCGGGCTTTCTCAGGGCATATTCTCAGGTATGTGCTGGACTACCTCATACTGGGGGCAATGTACTTGGGCTACCTATCAACTTGGGGGGCATGTGTTAGATATACTATATTCTATTCTGCGGGGCATTGCTGGGTTACGTATATTTTTGCCGGCAATGTGGAGGGCTAACCTTATGTACTGGGGCACTGTTCTGGTTACATAGATACTGGGGGGCTTATGTTGTGCTACCTCTATTTTGGGAGCATGTGCTGGGCTACCTATCTACAGGCTGCCCACAAACTGAGGGCATTGTGCTATGATACATACAATACTGGGGGACATTGGCTGGGCTTAATACATACTGGGGGCACATGTGCTTTGGGATCATATATACTGGGGGAATGAACGGGCTAACCTATGTACTGGGAACATTTGTTTGGGCTACCTATATACTACTGGGGCACGTCTGGGCTTATCCTATATACTTAGCAACATTTGTGCTGGCCTCCTTCTACTGGAGGGCATGTGCTGGGTCCAACATATCTGGCACCTAGTGTTCTGGCCCTACCTAATCTACTGGAGGGCAATGTTGCTGGGTCATCAATATCTGGCCACCATTTGTGCTTTGTGCATGGCTCCTACCTCATCTACTACTGGAGGGCATGGTGCTGCTGTCAGTCATTATACCGGCACCATTGTGCTGGGCCCTACCTATCGACTGCTGGCATGTTCTGGGTCACATATATACTGGCACCAGTGTACTGGCCGTAACCTTCTCAACCGGGCGGGGGGTGGCATGTGCTGGATGGATTACAAATAGACTGGTAGGCTATGCTTCTGAGCTAACCTATTACGGGTGGTCCCTTGCTCGTGTTATAAATATACTGGGTTCACACTACTGTTCTAACCATTTTATACTGGGTGGCATGTGCCTGAAACCTACTGCCCATAACTGGGGGGAGCCATATGCTGGTTACAAATATACTGGGGGCATTTGGCGGGCTGCCTATATCCTGCGGCAAGTGTGGTGCTACCCTCTTACTGTAGGGGGGCTGTGCTGGGCTACTACTAGTGGTGGCATGTGCTGAGAGGGATTACTACATATATGCTGGGGGATGTGTTTGAGTATTACATCATAACCTGGCGCATGTTGGCCTGGGCTACTTATCACTGGGGCATATGCTGGATTACATATATAAGTGGGGGGCCAAATTGTGATGTGGTTACCTATATGTTGGGAGCATTTGCTGGGCTAACCTCTCTACGGGCTTGCCCATACCTATCTGGGGCATTGTGTCGGATCCCCAGACAATACCTGGCTGGACATGTGCTAGTATACTATATACTCGGAGGGCATGTGCTGGGGGTTACATATATACGTGTGGGGGGCTTGTGTTTGGGCTACCCTACAGTATTTGGGTAGCAGGTTCTGGGCTACCTATCTCGAGCTGCCCCTATACTACGGAGGACATAACTGAGGCTACCTATCATACTGGGGGTGCAATAGTGCTGGGGCCACATTTACTGGAGGCCATGATGATGATACATACATACCTGGGACATGTGCCTGCGGTCTAATATATACGGTGGGGCATAACTGGGCTACTATATACGGGGCATGATGTTTGGCTTCTTACAATGGTTTGCAGAGGGTTTATATCTTAGATTCACCCTTTCATTCCTTTTGACACTTTTAGATTCAGGTGCCAGACTGAATTTCACAGTACGTGATAGAGAGAATTTCCTTATATTTTCTCCTTAATGTGCCTTTTTGCCCCCCCCCCCACCAAGGGTGGTCTGCCCCCAGTCATAGGCAACCCTGCCCCCCCCCGTAATGGGCCCTCTGTGCCCCCCTCAGTAATGTCGCACCCTTTGCGTCCCGCTCAGCTACTGTGTCCCTGGCCCCTCATTCATGTGCTCTCTGCCCCCCAGTAATATTGCCCTCGCCCCCCAGTATAGCCCTCTGCACCCACCCAGGAATGATGCCCCTCTTTCCAACCCTTAATGTGCCCTCTGCCCCCTCAGTAATGTGTACTCTCTGCCCTCCCAGTAATGAGCCTTCTGTGCCCCCCAGGCAATGACCCTCTTGCCCCCCCACTTAATATGTGCCCTCTGCCACCCATTAATTTGCCTCTGCCCCCCCAGTAATGTGCCCCCTCTGCTCCCCCCAGTCAAGATGGCCCTCATGGCCACAGCCCAATAATGTGCCTCTGCCCCCCAGTAAATGTGCACGCTCTGCCCCCCTCCGCCCTATGTGCCCTCTGCTCCCCCCAGTACTGTCCCTCGCCCACCCCAGTAATTGCCGTCTGCCCTCCCCCAGTAATGTGCCCTTGCCCCCGCACGTAATTGCACCTCTGCCCCCTATTAATTTTTCCCTCCGCCCCCCAACGTATGTGCCCTCTCCCCCCAGTAATTTGGCCCTCTGCCCCCCCTTAATGTGCCCTCTTTCCTCCCCCAGTAATGTTCCCTCTGTCCTACACACCTGTCGAGACAGTAAAGTGGTGCCGGCTTCGTGCCCTACCCCACGATTAATGTGCCCGCCCTCCCTCCCCCAGTAAAGTGCACTCTGCCCGCCATTAATACGTGGCCCTCTGCCCCCCAGTAATATGCCCTACTCGGCTGCCCCCAGTATGTGCCCTCTGCCCCCAGTAATGTGCCCTCGTAATGATGTGCGCCTCTGGGCCTCCCCGTCATTAATGCGCCCCTGCCTCCCCCAGTAAATGTGCCTCTGCCCTTAAGTGATTTGCCCCTCTGCCATCCCCCAGTAATGGCCCGCATGGCCCGTGAATGTGCCCTGCCCTCTGCCCCCCCTGTAATTGTCCCGTCGGCCCCCCAGTAATGTGTCACACTCTGCACCCCCCCGTACAGCGCCTCTGCCCCCCATTAATGTGCACTCTGCCCTCTCCAGTAATGGGTGCACTCTGGCCCCCATAATGCCCTCTGCCCCTCCCCAGTAATGTCCTCTTGCCTCCCCAGTATGTTGGGCTCTCTGCCTCCCCCAGTAATGTGCCCTCTGCCTCCCCCCCAGTAATGTGCCCTCTGCCCCCCCATTAATGTGCCCTCTTGCCACCCAGTAAATGTGCCCTCTGCCCCCCAGTAATGTCTCTCTGGCCCCCCACAGTAATGTGCACTCTGCCCCCCTCTAGTAATGTGCCCTCTGCCCCCATTAATGTCTCTCTGTCCGCCCCCCCATAATGTGCACCTCTGCCCCCTCAGTAATGTGCCCTTCTGCCACCCAGTAATGTTGCCCTCCGCCCCCCCCCAGTATGTGTCACTCTGCCTCCCCCATAATGTCTCCCTCTTGCCCCCCTCCGTAATCGCACTCCTCTGCCCCCCAGTAATGGCCTCGCCCTTCTTCCACCCAGTCATGTGCCCTCTTGCTCCCCCGTAATATGCCTCGCCCCGCAGTAATTGCCCTCTGCCCCCCCAGTATGTGCCCTCTGCCCCCAGTAATGTGTGCCCCTTCTGCCTCCTCCCCCAGTAATGTGGCACTCTGCCCCCTCAGTAATGTCACTCTCTGCAAACCCCCAGTAATGTTTCCCCTCTGCCCCCAGTAATGTGTCAATCTGCCCCCATTACTGTGCACCTTCGGCCCCCTCATAATGTGCCTCTTGCCCCCCCGTACTGTGCCCCTGCGCCCCCCAGTAATGTGCCCTCTGCCGCCCCCCAGTAATTTGCCCCTCTGCCCCTCCTCCGTAATGTGCCCATCTGCCCCTCCCCCAGTAATATTGGCCTCTGCCCCCTAGTAAATCTCTTCTCCCTGCCCCATCCTGACAAAATAACTGACATTATATTTTTTCAATTTTTTAAGACAAGACGCTGAAATCTACCCTAGTGATGAGTATCGGGTCCGGAGGTCGTCGGGCCCCTAGTGATTAGTATTCGGCCCCCGGTGATGAGTATTCAGCCCCCGTGATGAGTATTCCGCCCCCCGGGGCACGAGTATTCAGCCCCCGGTTATGGATTATTCGGCCCTCCGGTGATGAGTATTCCGTCGTCGTCCCCGTTGACGAGTATTCTGCCCCGTTTACTATCTAATTCCTTGTCCCCGGTGACGAGTATTCGCCCCGGTGACGAGTCTTCGCCCCCCGTGACGGTATTCGGCCCCCGGTGACGAGTATTCGGCCCCCGTGACGAGTTATCGTATCCGGATATCCCCTTTCAACGATATTCTGAGCCCCCGGTGACGAGTATTCGCCCCCGGTGACGATACAGTCGGCCCCTAGCCCCCGCGATGAGTATCATCGGAGCCCCGTCTATGATATTTCGGCCTCCCGGCGATGAGTATCGGCCCCCGGCGATGATTTTTTTCGCCCCCGGTGTATAGTATTCGCCCCTGTGAACATTAATTCGGCCCCCGGTTGACGATTATTGTGGGGTGGGGGGTTTGTTATTTTTTAGTGGGGGGGGTGGTGTTTTGGGGGGGTGTTTGTTTTTGTATATATTTTGTGTTATTTTTTTGTTGGTTTTAGTTATTTGCTTATTTTTTTTTCATTACGTTTTTTTTTATAGGTTGAATTGTTTTTTTGTTTTTTTCTTTAGCTTTTTTTTGATCATTTTGGGGTCTGATTCGTTTTTTGAATTAATCTTTATGATGTTTCTTTGGTTTGTTTTGTTTTATTTTTTATTGGTACGTGTGGGAACTATTTATCTTGTTTTTAAGAAAGAGAGAAAAGAAGAAAGAGAAATGTATTTAGGGGCGAGGGCGTTAAGTGATTTTTGAGTCGTTTTTGTCATTGGGGAGGTTCTCTTCCTTCTGTTTGGTTGGGGTTTTTTTTTCACTTGGGTGTGTGTTTGTGGGGATTTGTTTTTCTAGAGAGTTTTTCGTTTTGGCGGTTTTTATTTGTTTCTTCTATTTTTTACTTTTTTTTTTTGAGCTAAAACACAAAAATATTATGTTGTTTGGTTAGTTTTTCTTTGTTTTTTCCTGCTTTAATTTTTGTTTTTTTGTTTCTTTCTCGGTCCCCCGGTGACGATTATCTCGGCCCTACCCCGTGACGATATTTCGGGCCCCCGTCATGTACGAGTATTCGGACCTCTCCCGTGACGAGTGATTCTCTGGCCCCCCGGTGACGAGTATTCGGCCCCCGGTGACGAGTATTCGGCCCCCGTGACGAGATTCGGCTCCCGGACGATGATTTTCTGCCCCCAGTGACGAGTATTCGGCCCCGGACTAAGTTCGGCCCCGCGGTGATGAGTATTCGGCCCCCTAGTGATAAGTATTCAGCCCCGGTGATAATTATCGGCCCCCGTGATGAGTATCGGCCCCCGTGAAGTATTCAGCCCCCGGTGATCAACGTATTTGGCCCACGGCTGATGATATTTCGTACAAGTCACCCGTTGGATAAGTAATCAGCCCCCGTTTATAAGTATTTGGCCCCCAGGTGAGAGTAATAATGCGGCCCCCGGTGGAATAACACTTATTCTATTCAAGCACACTGGATGACTAAGTATTTCAGCCCCCAGGTACAATAGTATATGGCCGGGATTCAGCCCCCACGGTCGATACTGTATTTGCCCACGGGTATGAAGGCACGCTTCGGCCACCGTGGAATCAGTATAAGGCCTCCGGTCATTAGTATTCGGTCCCCCGTGACGGCAGTTATCTTGCGTTGCCCAGGCCCCCGGTGATAGTATTTTTTCGCCCACCTCCCCGGTGATCAGATATAAGGCCCCCTTGTGATGCATTATTCGCCCCCTTTGCTCACGTGACTGAGTAGAGTCTTCTGGAGGCGGGTGCCACCCAGATCCCTTGCGGAGAGATTATACAGAGAGTTCCACACCCCTGATTTGGGCGGGTCCTCCCTCTGCCTCCTCCCTTGTCAAGATCTCCTCCTCTCCAGGTGGTTGTATGGAGACATATCCGTCTCTCCAGAGATGCCCATTGGGTTTAGGTCCAGGTCCTGGGTCAGGATGGTTCATCAGGAAGAGGCTCTCATCCAGGTCTCGTACTGGTCCCGCTTCAATCTCTTCCTTCCACTTACAACTCGCAGTGGTCCTGTTTTCAGCACGTTCCGATGCCCACACACGGCCCCCAGTATTGGAGTACTCTGCCCCTAGCCCCCCGCTCCCCATAGACCTGATGCTCCTTGCCCACCGTGGTATTGGGGCAACACTTAGCACCCGTCTCCATTCAGTCTTGATATGCCAACACGTTACTCCCCCGCCCCCAAGTATTTGGACACTGTCCCCCCCAAGCATGATGCTCTGCCTGCTGCCCCCCCCCACGTATTGGGCACTTTCCCACCATAGTCTGATGGCTGTCCCCCCAGTATTGGGCATCCCTTCCCCCTCCCCTAGCGTCTATGCCACCTAACCCCCCCCAGTAATTGGCCACTGTCCCCCCTCCCATAAGCCTTAGTGCTGCCCGCCACCCCCAGGTCTTTTCACTTCCCCCCCTCCATGCTATGCCCAACCCCCCCCCCTCCATATTGGACATTGCCCCCCATAGCCCTATGCTGCCTGCCTCGCCACCCCCCATATTGGGCAGCTGTTCCCCCCCCCATAGCCTTATGCTGCCCCCCGCGTATTTGCCACTGCCCCCCCCCATAGCATATGCTGCCCCCCCCAGTATTGGGCACTGCCCCTCCCATAGCCTTATTCCACCCCACCATCCACCCCCCCCCCCCGGCAATTGGCAACCACTGTCACCCCCCATAGCCCTGATGCCTCCCCCCCTCAGTAATTGGGCACTGTCCCCCCATAGCATGATGCTGCCCTCCCCCCCAGTATTGTGGGCCACTGTCCCCCCCCATTACATGAGATGCTGCCCCCCCAGTAGTGGCAGCTGTCTCCCCCCATACCTTACTGCCACTCCCCCCAGATCTGGACACCCTGTCCACGCAGGCCCATAAGTCATGAGTGCTGCCGCCGCCCACCCCATTTTGGGCACATGTACCCCCCCTAGCTGTTGTCCCCCCCCAGTATTGGGCACTGCCCCTCCCATATCCTGATGCTGTCCCCCCAGTATTGGGCCTCTGCCACCCCCCGCACTAGTCTGATGCTCGCCTCCCCACTGTTCACTGCTGTATCTAGTAGTTGGCAGGTAATGCGCGGGCGACAACATGTTATTTCGGTCCGACTCGTCCACCGGTCTATCACGAAAGTTTAATCGCCCAAAAGTTTGGTCCATCTCCACTCATGACTCCGAGCAGAGAATCTGTATTGGTACATAGAGAAGTGCGGGGTCTTCATGTGTCTTTCCCCTGTGGAGAAGCTTCCAGACGGCTGGGAGGCTGCAGTGGATCAGGGGACCCCCCACCTACCTACCAGAGCGAATGCTGACTCCCATCTCCCTCCGCAGTATAGGTGACTCGCCATCTCCCCTCCTGCATACTCTGGGGCTTCTCCATACCCAAGGGTTCCCAGGTCTTCTTTCCTCTATTCCAAGGCCTGCTCTCCTGCTCCCACCATTAGTTGCTTTGTTTGGCTGGACGGCCCCGTCCGAGAAATGAGATGTGACTCATCCACAACTGTCTTTTTCTTCATTAGGATTATGGAGGTCTCTGTGCTCTTATCGTGACCTTGATGTGCTTCATACATTTCCTTTTGTCCCCTCTAGGCCAGAACTGTGTGGTGTGCCAATTCCTGATATCTGAGACGTCCCTTGGGGCAGCTCCTTAGACCATACATGAGTCTCATATGTCTGTCTCCGTACTTTGAGGCTGTGAGGGCTTAATATAGACTGTGGGCCTTTCCTATCAGTACAATCGTCCACAGCTGAACTCCAGTGAAGAGAGAACCCTCGTCAAGGAGGATCAATGAAATTTGAGTTACATATAGAGTCACAGGCAAGGGGCTGACATACTTATCACCGGGGGATATTCAGTTTTTCGTGTTTAATAATTAGCTAAATTATCTAATTTTTTTTTTTTCTGCAAGATGAAGGAGCATGAATGTATATAATGAGCAAAACGAGAACTTTTACCAATTGGGCCTGCAATGAAACAAGGAGTGAAGACTATAAAGGGGTCTGAACTACTTTTCGTGCCCCCGGTACATCTCTGGTAAGGCTCTTACATTGGCCGCATATGAAACCTGAATACATGTTGCGATTTCCCATTAAGCGCTCAGTTACTTGCCCCCCATCCCTGTATAGATATGTGCGGATATTGTATGGGATCTCTAAGGGCGCCTGTGTTCCGGTGATGGTGACCTTGTTTTTCGTGCACGGGGCGTCCCCTGGTGTGATTTGGTGCGGCATTCGCTGACTCCTATGCACCGGCTCTCAGTGCGCCCAGGGTCTCGTAGCTACTTGAATTGTCTTACATCTGCAACCAATAAGACGCTTAAGTGTGGGCTCTAAGAAAAAAACTAACCGCGCTGTAGAAGCGATCAGAACAATTACCGCCAACCTAGCTCGCTGAACATTGTCCTGCGCAGGCGCAAGTGTGCGAGCGCGGGTAACAGCTGTGTTACGGATTCATTTAAGTTCAAGATACGAGGACAGGACACAGTCATAAAATGTTCTGTACAGTACCTACTGGAGGAGCATCAGGGTTTAAAGGATCTATCAGGGTCATCTCATCTAGAACTAAGATTGTCCTCGCTAAGGTCAGTGGTGAGATGGAACCAATGGTTCCTGGTGATCCCCCCTCAAAATTATCCAGTCTACAATGCTCACCCCAAATGATTCCCAATTTCTGGTGATCGGTCAAGAAGCCAGGTCTCAAACTGCTGCAAGCAGAAACATAAGTACTCCGTCAACTCAAAGGTGATCCCGATGTTCATGATGACCAGGATGTTCTGATGATCCCTCAATATGGATCCAAAATTCTGAATTAACCACTCTGGTGATCACTCAAGAAGTTCCGCCCACAGCCTGCCTCAAACTTGCTCCAGTTGTGACCCCCTCCAGCATAAGAACCGTCAGCCAACGATGATCCAGATTTTCATGCCGTCCATCAAATGATTCTCAAACATTCCATGATGATCCTTCGTGTTCATCTCGTCTTCCACGTATATTCCATGATGATCCCTCATATCACCAGAATTGTCACTACCATCAGATGTTCATTTGATCCCTCCAAGATGATCCAAACATTCGCGATGATCCAATTTCTGGGATCACTCAACGGTAAGTTCCAGCCCCACACCCCTGTCATGCAAACTGCTCCAGTTGTGACCAAAACCCACCCCCCCAGAGAACAATTTCTTTTGATCCATAAGATCCGCAACCAAAGCTGATCCATAGTTTCCTGCAGATCCCTCAAGATGATCCAAACATCATGATGATCCCTCATGTTCATCCAATTGTTCACAATGATCCAGATGTCCATGCTGATCACTGTGTAGGTGACCTCTATTCTGGAGAAACCTCCCATGCCCATGCAGGATGACTGTGGTGCATTGGGGAGAGCCTTCATGACCGACTGCTTCACACCCCAAGTGGTGAGGAGGGAGCGTTATCGAAAGTCCTTTCCATCATCCCACATCCGTTGCCGTCAGTTGTCCAACCAACAAACCCCGACGGAAGTAACCTGTGCCCCCCCCCCCACTCTACCATTCCCCTCACGGTCTCCTTCCACAGACTAATACTCCCCTCACTGGCGAATCCCCCGACAAAGTGCCAGTGCCCATGTGTGACCATTGCTTTATTACTAAAATATGGGAATGGTGGAGGCGTCCATCAGATGAATCCTGGTTCGCATTCCAGTCCACCAATCCGACTGGAGATTTGAAATGCAGGATATTAAATATTTTCCATAGCGGCGCACACCCCCACTAGCTCTGATCCATTGGTGGTAGTAAACAAGCTGAGCTGCATACCAGACAACCGCCCTTTGGACCAGAGCGAGTCGCTCCGATGACAAATAGATGGTCCTTCATTCCCCCTGAGTTGTCGCTCGCTGCTGTGATCCCTGATCAATTATGAAAGTGACGCTTGTGGCGCGCCGTCGACACCAGCCCCGGCTCTTCTATTACGCCGTAAATGTACTGCTTTCACTCCAAGAGCGACTTCCCCCCCGAAGTTCACTACGGATTCTTCAACATCACTTTCCGGAATTCTCCTCCGGCAAACAGACGAGAAGAAAAGGCCTCATCCGCACCGCGGAGTTCAACCATAATGACAAGCGCGTCGCTGATCCCCGCCCCAACCACCCGGGGGCATTCACCGGCGCCAACGTGGCGCGCTAATCAATGCTGGCGGGTAGGACAGATGGATTCACAACAAAGTCAAAGTTAATGTACACTAAAAGGGGGGAATTCAGGAGGACTCCGATACCCTGCCTATGTGCATCGTCAATGACGACCGCAAAAACAACGAATTCCGATACCCAAGCCGTACCAAGACTCCAGCAGAAGTACCAACACGTCACGTCTTACATCTACATCTCCTCCATTAAGGAGACTGCCAAGGTCAGTCACAGTCCCGCCCCCTGCCGGTCATTATCCCCTGTTGAGAGGTAGTTACAAGCCCCGCCCCCCTCCTGTAATCCCGGTGTGAGAGTGGTCACACCCTCCCCCCTGCCTGTATATCCTGTGTAGAGGTGTCACACAGCCCCGCCCCCCTCGCCTGTATTCCTTTGTAGAGGTAGTCCCAGCCCCCGCCCCCCGCCCTTTATCCCTGTGTGAGAGGTTAGTCACAGCCCCGCCCCCTGCCTTTATATCCTGTGTGAGGTTTAGTCACACCATGCCCCCGCCCCCTGCCTGTATATCCTGTGGAGAGGTAGTCAACAACAGCAAGCCCGCCCCCTGCCTGTATGTCCGTGGTGAGAGGTGTTCACAGCCCCGCCCCCTGCCTGTATATCCCTGTGTGAGAGGTAGTCAAGCCGCCGCCCCCTTCCTGTATTCCCTGGTGAAGAGGGAGTCACAGCCCCGTCCCCGGCCTCGTAAGATCCTGTGTGATAGGTAGTCACAGCCCCGCCCCCTCCTGTATACTGTGTGAGAGGTATCACAGCCCCGCCCCCTACCTGTATTCCTGTTTGAGAGGTAGTCACAGCCCCGCCCCCTGCCCTGTATATCCTGTGTTAGAGCTAGCCCCCAGCCCCGCCCAGCCCCGCAACCCTGCCGTATATTCCTGTGTGAGAGGTAGTCACAGCCCCGCCCCTGCCTGTATATCCTGTGTGGAAGGTGGTCACAGCCCCACCCCCCTGCCTGTATCCTGTGGTGAGAGGTAGTCACAGCCCCCGCCCCCTGCCTGTATATCCTGTGTGAGAGGTAGTCACAGCCCCGCCGCCCATGCCTCTATAATATGGCGGGGGGGGTGACTGTACTGTGTTCCTTATACGTTGCGTCCTCCGTGATGCGCAGATCTCCCCTCGGCTCCTGTGGGATTAAAAGCCCCGGTCACACTGAATGTAATTACGTGCTATCAGCTGACGCTAATTGCTGTTGTATTGATGTCCTGTTTTTTGCTGTGATACATGTATGGGGGAGGGGTCTCCGCGGAAACGGCCGGGCTCTGGATTTATAGGGAATGTGACCGCCGTATGATTAACTAACGTGGAGAATAATAGTGATCATTCTTACACGGGACCTTCGGTTCTGCTCGATAGCTCGCACTTCCAACCGGCACCCACGGCTCTCCCTCTTTCTACCCCCCTTCTTCCCCCCCCCTCCCCCCTTCTTCATTCTCTTCGTAACGTCTGGCTTTTCCCCTCTCACTTAAAGGGGCTTGCCTTCCACCGCCCGGAACAGAGCCAACCAACACTGATTAATCACCAAAGCAGCAGCTGTAGAACCTGTCTCCCTACTAACATGCAGCACTTCAATGGCCACCAGTCATGCTTCCTCCTCACCCACCGGGGGTGCTACCAGGGACACCCACAAGCTCATCATCCCAGGAATGGGTTGTAGAGATGAGGAGACTCTCCTCTGATTCTATGTTACCCACTCCAAGAAGGTGAGAACGGCCCAGAACGGAATCCTACCTGGAATGGTTCTAATCGTCAGTGTATACTGAGTATGAGCTGGTCTAGTACACACAACAAGGGTTTAGTCCCCGGGAACAAGACGAGACCCTAGAAGTCCTCGATTACAAGGTCAGGACTCTCTAGAGAAAGGTTCTAGATCTGTCTACTATACAACTGTACGGCTGTAGAATTGTCCACCCACATGTCCATACACGACCTCCACATGTCCATTACATGACCTTCCGATACCACCCGGGACGTCTAGACGTCTTCTGGATTTCTCTGGGCACGTTAGACTTCATGTGACTAATGATTCTCTATGGGGGTGAAATTCCACTACTTTCTCTGCAACAGACCATATCATGTTCTAGATCTATGAAACTCTACTAACAAGGCTCTGTGATATCTTCTTTCAAAACCGTAAGCAAAATCTCATAATTAGGTAAGGAAGTTCCCTGCTGAGTAAAATCTGGTGTAACCCATGGATTCTCTGACATAGAACGTTCTAGATCTGTCTACAGGAATATAACTAAAGAAACCAAGTAGGTCTGCTAATTTTCTATTAGGAGTTTGAAGATGGGTCTACAATATTCACGGGATATTCAACCGGTCTGATAGACCTCTATATTAGTGAATGGGATCTTCCTAATAGGACATCTGTCCATCTTGGCTCCCCATCCACCCATCCATCCACCCATCCATCCACCCATCCATCATGGCTCCCCATCCATCCATCATGGCTCCCCATCCATCCATCACGGCTCCCCATCCATCCATCCACCATCCATCGGGCATCTTCTGTCAGGCTCTCATGCTTCCACCTCTATCCCTCCAGATTATCCAGTTCATAATGAAGATCTCATGAGTGCTCCCATTCATGGCTTGTCTTCGTGGTGCCCAGAACATCTGTCCAGCATGAATGATCCACATCTGATCTTCATTCATTCATCAATCATCCTCTGTGACCTTCTTATGCCTCCACGTCCTTCCTTCCACCATCTTCTGTTGGGATCTCTTGCCTCATTGTCAATGCCTTGAGATGATCCTGTCCATTATGATACCTTTGCTTTTGAAGATGCGGAGACATGTGTCTACGATTCTACGACCTTCTGTCCACCTTTCCCCCAAATCCTTTTATCACCTTCTATCATAAACTTTTGCCTTCACGACAACCTACTGAGATGGTCAATCTACTTTTCGTGGGGAAAATTCCTCAATAATTACATAATGATTTCACGGCTCCCAGGACTTGTGTCCACGATCTTCTGTCCACCTTTTCTTCTCATTCATCTAACACTTTCAATGAGGAACTCTTACCTTCAGGTGAATCTCCTGAACTCAATAATTATGTCATGTGTCCATGATCTTCTGTCCACCAGGCCCCCTGTCAATCTACCTACTTCTGGTAGGAACTCTTGCCTTCAGGTCAATCTACTTTTTCTAGTAAAGATCCCTCAATAATGATGTCCTGACTTCATGCCACCCAGAAATGTGTCCACGATCTTCTGTCCACTTTTACTCCTCATCCTTTTAGCAGGAACCATCAGGAACTCTTGCCTTCCGCTCAATCTAATGAGATGGTCAATCTACTTTTCCAGGTGGACGTCCCTCAATGATGATGTCATGACTTCTCGTCTCCTAGGATAAGTGTCAACAATCTTCTGCCCAGCTTTTCTTCTCATTCATCTAACACTTTCAATGAGGATCTCTTACCTTCAGGTGAATCTCCTGAACTCAATAATTATGTCATGTGTCCATGATCTTCTGACCACCATGCCCCCTGTCAATCTACCTACTTCTGGTAGGAACTCTTGCCTTCAGGTCAATCTACTTTTTCTAGTAAAGATCCCTCAATAATAATGTCCACTTCATGCCACCCAAAAATGTGTCCACGATCTACTTTCCACCTTTTCTCCTCATCCTTTTAGCAGGAACCATCAGGAACGCTTACCTTCCGCTCAATCTAATGAGATGGTCAATCTACTTTTCCTGGCCTTGTTACTCCTGTCTACCATCCTGGAGAAAGGCCTAACTCCCTACAGGAGTTATACCCACGGAGAGCCCATCCCCATACAGGAGTTATACCCAAAGAGGAGCCCTCTCTTTCCAGAAGTGTGCTAATTGATCTTAAGAAAGGATTCACTAGGAACACCACAGGTTGACCATACACAACCCTCATTGTCTCCTCGGGCGGTAAGTACCTACCTCTTGATTAGGTTTCAGCCTATCCCCCAATAACAGCTGGAAGAACAGGACTGTAGACCCGAGTCCAGGGGGTTCTGGCAACATGCACACACTGCCAGATAAATAAGAGTAACGGGAGCGGTAAGTTTTGATCATGATTAACCCTTTCGCTGAGGGTCAAGACCAACCTCCACTGGTCACCCTTCTGAGCGGCGATCTTAAGCCTGCTGTCCAGTTTTGAATGGGTAATCCACTGGCCAAATCGATGCCGCGAACTTTGGCCAGAGTCCTGGGGCCATGGAGAGTGTCCGGGAGAGCAAACCCTGGATCCCCCTCTCCCAGCCCGAGACTCTCACACTTATCCCGTGATCTTGGACCCAGGGAAGCCTTGAGTAGCGGTCAACATCTGACATCACCCATTCGCTCCCCTCTCGCGGACGCAAAAACGGTGACATCTCGGCATACGCTCCACCCTTAGAGTGGCTTCCAGGCCGTGCTGCCCGGCATCCCGGATCCCACCAACGGCCACGATTCAACCCTCCTAAGGAATGGGTCAATCGCGAAACACGTATAAAAGTGGGCTCAGAGACAACCCTGGCGAACACCAGGACGACCTCAAAAGAAACGAGCGGCCATCCGACCGTTCAAAAGGCGGGAAAACTCTTGACCCTGTGACAAAACCTAGCCCAATGGACACAAAACTCCCCCGGCAGGCCGAGACCAGAGGTACTCGTGGTTAACTCCGATCATACGCACTTTTTGCCGACGAGCCAAGTGAGAGCAAGTACCCCTTCCAGTTACCAGTCCTCCGTGCCGTGACTCCACGGCCTACCTGCAGATCCTGTTTACTCCGGAGCCGCGCCGCTCTGGTCTTATGTCTTTCTATTTCCCTGTTATAGACACTGCCCTGTGCTGGTACATTGTTACGATCATCAAAACAATCTTGCAGCACCCCCATTTCTGTTCTTTCTTCTTTCATGATTAATTTCTTACGCTGTTTGAGGCAAAAAAGCAATAAAGAGGATAGATACAACGGACCGAAAAAAAGTGAGCAAAAAAAGGTCGTACCCGCCCACGCCCCGGGCGTCTGACATTGGTCCTTTAAGTTAACCACTCACACATTTTAAAACTATTATCAAACACTTGGCAGCCGAGCGCCTGAACTTTAAAACATTGCCCAGAAGACACTCCAGATTAAACCGCCTATAGCGATGTAATGAGTCCGTCATCTCCCCACCTATATTATGTCATGTGAGTAGGTTCCCGAACATTTGTAACAACTACACAACACATGTAATCAACCCAGACCACTGCCCCGTCACCCCCATAATTACACCACCGGGGGGCTGCAATCCCACCCCCAGATGACATGTACACAGGATGACAGTATATACCAGACATGTCCTCATATACAGTATACTGGTACCGAAGTTATATCCCTGTACACAGGGGGAGTGGGAGGTCAGTATTATAGTAGTTATATTATTGTACATAGGGGGTGGAGGTATGTGATTGTTAGTATATAAGTAGTTATATTATGTGTACAAGGGGCCGGCAGTATATAGTAGTATATCGAGTGTACATAGGGTGGCATGACAATTATAGTCGGATTTCTTGTACATAGGGAGCAGCCAGTATGGTGGCCAGTACTTATAGAGTTATATCCCTGTAACATAGGGGGCAGATTATAGTAGTTATATTCCTTTACATAGGGCGAGCGGTATATAGTAGTTATATTATGTAATAGGGGGCCGTCTTATAGTAGTTAATTCCTGTACATAGGGGCAGTTATATAGTAGTATATTCTTGTACCATAGGGCCGTATTATAGTAGTATATTCTTGTACAGGGGGGCAGTATGTGGCAGTATTATAGTAGTTATATTGCCTGTACATAGGGGGGGCAGATATAGTAGTTATATCCCTTGTACAATAGGGGGCCAGTATTATAGTAGTTATATTCTGTACATAGGGGGCAGAGTATTATCGTAGTTAATGTATTCTTGTACATAGGAGGCAGTAGTATTATAGTAGTTATATCCCTGCACATAGGGGCAGTATTATAGTAGTTATATTCTTACATAGGGGGCAGGATTATAGTAGATTATAGTCCGTACATAGGGGGCAGTTATTATAGTAGTTAGCTTCCGTACATTAGGGGGCAGTATTATAGTGTTATATTCTGGTACATAGGGGGCAGTATTATAGTAGTTATAGTTTGTAACTAGGGGCAGTTTTATAGTGTTAATTCTGTGTACATAGGGGGGGCCCGTATAGTAGTAGTTATATTCCTGTTACATAGGGGGGCAGAGTATTATAGTAGTTATATTCTGACATAGGGCGGCAGTTTATTAGTAGTTATATTCCTGTACATAGGGGGAGTATTATAGTAGTTTAATCCTGTACATAAGGGGCAGTATTGAGAGTAGTTATATTACATGTACATAGGGCGGAGATAGTATTATGAGTAGTGTTAGTCTTGTACATAGTGCGGGAGGCAGTCGTATTATAGTAGTTATTCCCTGTACATAGGGGGATAAGTATTATAGTAAAAATTAGTTTAGACTCTCGTGTACATAGGGGGCACGAGTATTATAGTAGTTATATTCTTGACATAGGGGCAGAGTATTATAGTAGTATATTCTTTGTACATAGGGGGACAGTATTATGTAGTTATCTTCCTGTACAGAGGGGAGTCAGTATTTATAGTAGTATATTCCTGTACATAGGGGCAGTATGACTAGTAGTTATATTCTTAGTACATAGGGGGCCAGTATGTATAGTAGCTATATTCTCTGACATATGGGTGCAGTATATAGAGTTATATATTGTACATAGGGGGCAGTATTGGCAGTTTATTTAGTAGTTATATTCCTGTACATAGGGTATGGTAGTTAGTATTCAGTAGTTAATTCTTGGACATAGGGGGCAGATATGATTATAAGTAGTTATATCCTCCTGTACTATAGGGGCAGTATTATCAGTAGTTATATTTCCTATAATGGGGGCAGTATTATAGTAGTTATATTCCTCTTTGTACATAGGGGGGCAGTATTTATACGTAGTTATATCTTGTAACCATAGGGGGGGCAGTATTATAGTAGTTATAGTCTTGTACATAGGGGGGCGTGTTATAGTAGGTAATTTCGGATCTACATAGGGGGCAGGAGGCAGATTATCGTAGTTATATTTGTACCCAGGGGGCAGGTATATAGTAGTTCTATTATGTGTAACATAGGGGCAGTCTTATAGTAGTTATATTCCTGTAAATAGGGGCGCCACGTATTATAGTCGTATACTTCCGTACATAGGGGCACAGTATCTATAGTAGTTATATCACTGTACCCATAGGGGGGCAGTGGGGCAGTATTGTAGTAGTATATTCCTGTCATAGGGGGCACATATGATAGTAGTATATACTTCGTACACAGGGTGGCAGGATTATAGTAGGTATATTCCTGTGTCATAGGGGCAGTATTATAGTAGTTATATGTCTCTGTACATGGGGGCAGTATATAGTAGTTATAGTCCTGTACATAGGGGGCAGTTTTATAGTAGAGTTAATTCTGGGATAAATAGGGGGGCAGGAGTTATAGTAGTATTATTCCTTACATAGGGGGGTTGGTAGTATTATAGTCGTTATATTCCTTGTACATAGGGGGCAGTATTTAGTAGTTAATCCTCTGTACATGATGGGGGCAGTATAAGTTATGTTTAATCCATATACGATAGGGGGCCATATTAAGTAGTTATTAATCTTGTACATAGGGTGCAGCAGTATTATATTAGTTATTGTCGATTCATTGTCATAGGGGCAGGATTATAGTAGTTATATATCCAGTTACATAGCAGGGCACCAGTATTATAGTAGTTATATTTTTGTACACAGGGGCAGTATATAGTAGTTATATTCCTGTACACCAGGGGCAGTATTATAGTGTATAGTTGTATTTCTGTACAATAGGGAGGCAAGTATTATTTATAGTAGTTATATTCCCTGTACATGAGGGGGGCAGTCTATTATACAGTTATTCCTGCCATAGGGGCCCAGGTCCAGAGTATTATAGTAGTTATATTCTTGTATCATTAGGGGCAGTATTATTAGTCGTATATTCATTGTACATAGGAGATGGGCAGTATTATAGTAGTTATATTCTTGTACCTAGGGGCAGATATAGTAGTTAACCTCCCCTGTTACATAGGGGACAGTTTATAGTAGTTATATTCTCTGTTTACACTAGGGTGGGCAGTATTATAGTAGTTATATTCGTGTACATAGGAGGGGTATTATAGTAGTTATATATGCAATAGGGGCAGTATTATAGTAGGTTAATTCGGTTACATAGGGAGCAGTATTTATGTAGTTATAATTCCTGTACATAGGGGGCAGTATTTATAGTAGTATATCCCTGTACATAGGGGGGCAGTACAGTATTATAGTAGTTATATTCTTGTATAGGGAAGGCAGTATTTAGTAGTTTATTCCATGCTACATAGGAGCAGTGTATAGTGTTATATCCTGTACATAGGGGACAGTATTATAGTAGTGAATCTGCTACATATGGGGGCAGTATTGTAGTTTGTTATATTCTGTGTAAGTAGGGTGAGTATATAGTAGTTATATCCTGGTACATCGGGGGCAGTATTGATAGTAGTTATATTCCTGTACATAGGGGGCGTATATAGTAGTTAAATTTCTGGAAATAGGGGGCAGTTATAGTAGTTATATCCTGTACATAGGGCCGGCAGTATTATAGTAGTTATATTCCGTGTACATAGGGTGGCAGGCGAGTATTATTGGAGTTATTATCCCTGGACATTGGGGGGGCAGTATATAGTAGTTAGACCTGAAATAGGGGGGCAGTATTATAGTAGTTATATTCTGTACATAGGGGGCAGGCAGATTATACAGTGAGTTGGTGGAGTGAGTGATTGTTAGATATTAGTGGGGGCTGGTGGATGCTCCGCAGACCTTCTCCCACATATTGGGGTATTGCTGTGGCCCCTGGGTGGGGTGTTACGGGTATATACTACACTCCTGTGGTATATAATGTCTTCTCCTCTCGGGTCGCCACCCGCCGCCCTCAATGATATGTGGTCTGGATCGCGCTGTAGATAAGAAGCTGGGATTTTGGGGATTATTACCGTATTTTTGTATTTTTGCGGACGATTCCGGATGTGAATCTCTGCGGTTTCAGGAAGGAAATATTTCGGGGGGGCTCAATCTTATTTTATAAAGTCACAATTTATCACAAAAGAAGCCGCGGTGATTCTCAATATCAGCGGGACGTGGAGCGCGGTTGGGGGGGGGACGGGGGGGGGAGGGGGGTCTGGCTGTTCTGCATCACCATCTGGGGGTAATGGGGGGGGGGGGGGGGGGGTCTCATCCCTAAAGAAGTCACCTCCTCCCACTTCATTCTGCCATTATAAAACTTCCTAACCTTTGACCTCCGAGGTTTAAAGGACGTGAAGGTCAGGAGTTTACGACAGGATAGTGTGTTGGGTGTCCGATGGTCGCATTGTTGTTTATAGAGGAAGATCTGGAGACATTTTCTAAAATCAATGGCGTGAAATCTACAAGAACAACGTCCAGGAGCAGAAAGAACCGATCACCTCCGCGAGAAGAAAAAGCAGCAACTATTTATACAGCAAGCCGTTTGTATCTAAACACATATCAGACTGTGAACGAAGCCGTGTATCTAATCCTATCAACTATGATACAGAGCCGTGTATCTAATCCATCAACTGTGGATATCAGAGCCATGTATCTAATCCTCTCCTGATGATTACGTCGCTGAGCCGTGTTCTCATTCCTAGCCTGTATGATACTGTCTGCTGAGCCGTGTATCAATCCTATCCTGTATGTGATATTGTTTGTTGGGTGTGTATTAATCATGTGTGATGACTGGCTGCGTTTTGCGTATCTAATCCCATGCACGTGTTGATACTGTCTGCTTTCTGTGTATATAATCCTGTGTGATACTTCTGCGTGTTCTGTGTACTAATCCTGTGTGATTACTGTCGCTGTTCTGTGTATCTAATCTGTTGTGATACTGTTGCTTGTTTTGTGTACTAACCTGTGTGATACTGTCTGTGTTCTGGTGTATTCTCAACCTATGCCTTTGTGATATTGCTGTTCTGGTGGATCTATCCTGTTGTTAATACCTGTATGCTGTTCGTGTATCAATCCTGGTTGTTGATACGTATGTCTGTTTTGTGTTCAGGTGTATTTCTAATCCTATCGATGTGTTATACTGATGAGCTGTGTATCTAATTCCTATCTTGTATGTAGATCTGCTGAGCTGTGTATCTAATCCTATCCTGTGTGATACTGCTGAGCGGTGTATCTAACCCTGTGTGATACGCCTGCTGTTCTGCTGTATTAATCCTGTGTGATAATGCTGCTGTTCGGTTGTTGTATCTTAATCCTGTGTGATACTTGTCTCGAGCTGTGTATCTAATCCTATGTCAGGTTGGTGATACTGCTGGTTCTGTGTATCTAATCATGTGGGATACTGTCTGGTTCTGTGTATCTAATCCTGTTGTGATACTGTTGCTGTGGTGTGTATCTAATCTATGCCTGTGGTTAGGTGCTCAGCATGTTGTATCTAATCCTATCATGTGTGATACTTGCTCCGCTGGGATCTACATCCTGTGTGTACTGTATGATTTCTGTGTATCGTAATCCCATCCTGGTGTGCTACTGACTGCGTTCTTGTGTATCTAATCTGTGTGATTAGTCTTGTACTGTTCGTGTATCTAATCTATTACTGTTGTGATACTGCTGAGTCTGTGTATCTCCATCTGTGTGATACTGCCTGCTGTTCTGTGTATTAATCCTGTGTGATACATGTATAGACATAATGTAATGTATCCATCCATCTTACACATGTGTTACGCTTCCGGGGTGGTCATGTGGACAGCCGGTGGGTGTGGCCTGTTCTGACCGTGGGATTGCGCCGCTCGTCCTGTGTGAGTGATGTGGCTCAAACTTAAGGAAAAAAAAAAGAGAACAAAAAATGATTAATAAAAGCAGAAGGAAGGACACTTTGTCCGGACTTGACTACGTGACATTCCTCTCACCTTTCAGGACAAAATGTGCCGTTCTTCGCTGTTGGGAGGGACTTGGCTGCCTTCAAGCGGCAGATAGATATGAGAACCCAACTGCGCCTGTCTCCGTTTTACGTCAGGCCCGGCCTGGCTTCGCAAACTTAAACTCATCACAATGTAGCCGCGAGAAATCTAAAAAGAAAGAAAAAAAATCATAAAAAGTGGAAGCCGGAGACGCGAGAGGAGTGCATGATGAGGAGCGAGCGTCTAGATCAAGCCTAACGTGACATCCGTGATTTAAAGGCAGAGAAAAATCTAATAAATGTTGTCATATTGTTCAGATCTGAACGGAGGCGAACAAAGGACCCCGCGAAAAACCGTCTTCTATAATTTAAGAGACGCTGTGCGGGCAGTGTTCAGTCTTCAGGAACGCAACTCAATTAGCGCGAACAACAAAGGGGGGCGCGGCGAGGTGTTACAATGGCGCGGGGGGGGTTTGACTCAGAGCAATAATTAAACAAGCGTTTTGTTTAAAAAAAACAGTATACGTCGTGCTAAGGCCTTTTTTACATAAGAAGAAAGGAGAGACTTAAAAGTGACATGGGAAAGCGCGCCCCAAAGGAGAGATCAGACAGACGACGAAAGGCACGATAAGGAAACACTCTCTGATGTCTCCGACCATGACGAAGGACGCGTGGAAACGCCGCAAGATTTCTGAGAGGAGCCAGATTCCCAAGATGGGGGGGATGGAGGCTGCAGGCAGGTCTGGATGCCCAAAGGCCATTCCAGGGAGATTGACTGAGGCAAGACTCCGAACAGAAGATGGTAGAAAGGTGGATCAGGAAGGATCATGGACACTTGTCCCAGGAGTAATGACCTACGTTACTGAGGGTCTTCACTGGGAAAGTAGATTGATGATCTCAGGAGACTGAAGAGGAGGGTTCCTAATGTTAGATCGCTGAGAAGAAAGAAAGCTGGGCAGAAGATTGTGGACATTGTCATGAAGCCTTGAAGGCTGTGAGAATAATTATTGAGGGACGGTGTCCACAGGAAAAGTGAAAAGTATATTGACCTTTCATAGATTAGCGGAAGGTAAGGTTCCGAGAGGAAGAGGTATAAAAGGATGAGGAGAGAAAGCTGGACAGAAGATCGTGGACACTTGGTCCTGAAGTCGCCGTTCGAAATATATTGAGGGAGTCACCAGAAACGTAGATGACCATCTCATTAGATTGAGCGGAAGGTAAGAGTTCCTGATGGTCCTGATAAAAGGATGAGGAGAAAAAAGTGGACAGAAGATCGTGTGGGACACATTTCTGGGTGGCATGAAGTGGACATTATTATTGAGGGATTCTTTACTAGGAAGAAAAAGTTAGAGTGACCTTGAAGGCAAAAAGGAAGAGTTACTAACAGAAGTAGGTAGATTGACAGGGGGCGGGTGGACACAGAAGATCAGGACACATGACAGTTAATTATTGAGGTTCAGAGATTCACTGGAAGGTAAGAGATCCTCATGAAAGTGTGAGATGATGAGACGAAAGGAAAAGGTGGCAGAAGTCGTGGACACAATCCTAGGAGACGAGAAGTATGGACATTTCATCATGAGGGACATCCACCAGGAACGTAATATTGACCAACATAGATTGGAGTGGAAGGCACAGTATGATAGAAGATGGTAAAGGATGAGGAGAAAAGCTGGCAGACGAAGATCAGAAGATTGTGGACCACAAGTCCTGGAAGCCGTGAAGTCTTGGAATAAATTGATGAGGACGTCCACCAGG
This sequence comes from Engystomops pustulosus, assembly GCA_019512145.1. NCBI lineage: Eukaryota > Metazoa > Chordata > Amphibia > Anura > Leptodactylidae > Engystomops > Engystomops pustulosus. Next base: position 80,410 of record WNYA01000372.1, read on the forward strand.
AAAAGTTAGATTGACCATCTCTTAGATTGAGCGGACATGGTAAGAGTTCCTGATGGTCCTGCTAAAAGGATGAGACAAAGGTGACCAGAAGATCGTGGACACATTTCTGGGTGAGCATGAAGTCAGGAAATCATTATTGAGGGATCTTTACATAGAAAAAAGTAGATTGACCTGCAGGCAAGACTTCCTAACAGAAGTAGGGTAGATGGGACAGGGGAAAAGGTTGACAGAAGATCATGGACATCTATTGAGGTGCATCTGTCAATGGGAAACGCATGATTGAGATCTCAGGAGATTGACGAGGTTTCCTAATGGGAATTATGTTTAGATCACTGAGAAGAAAAGGCTGTGGCAGGAAGATTTGTGGAACACTTGTCGGGATATGGTCACTCGCCCACGAATATACTATTGAGGGACGTACCACGCTGGACAAGTATATGACCATATCAATAGGAACTGAATGAAGGCATGGTGACGGTGCTGATGAGAAGTAGTGTGGTCTAAAAGGATGAGGTATGAGGAGAAAAGGCTGGACAGAACGATCGTGGGTGCCATAAATTTCATATATATTATTGTGAGGTATCTTCAACAAGAAAAGTAGATTGACGCGAAGGCGAAGAGTTCAAGGAGCAAGGTGGACAGAAAGAACATGGAACTGTGTCCAAATAGTGTCGTGAAGTATCATGACATCATTATTGAGGGACTTTACACGAAAAGTAGATGACCTGAAGCAAGAAATGAGTTCGCCTACCAGAGATAGATAGGTGGTAAGAAATTGAAGGGGGCGTGGTGGACAGAACGATTCATGGACATTGAGATAATTATTGAGTTCAGGGAGATTCCCTGAAGGTAAGAGTTTCTCATTGAAGTGTTAGATGAATGTGAGAGAAAAAGGGGGGCAGAAGATGTGGACTTTATCCGGTACGGACGACGAGAGAGTCGTGACATTCATCATTTGGGGGACGTCCCCAGGCAAAAGTAGATGACAGCATATCTCATTAGCTTGTAGGAACTGGTGCACAGAGGGAAGGTAATGATTAGAAGATGGTAAAAAGGATGAGGAGGAAAAGCGGGCAGAGATTGGGACCAAGTCCTGGAAGCGTGAGTCTTGGACATAATATTGAGGGACGTGCCACAGGGAAAAGTAGAATTGAGCCCAATTTTTGAGCCTCATTAGATTGAGCGGAAGGTACCTGAACTCAATAATTATGTCATGTGTCCATGATCTTCTGTCCACCACGCCCCCTGTCAATCTACCTACTTCTGTTAGGAACTCTTGCCTTCAGGTCAATCTACTTTTTCTAGTAAAGATCCCTCAATAATAATGTCCACTTCATGCCACCCAGAAATGTGTCCACGATCTTCTGTCCACTTTTTCTCCTCATCCTTTTAGCAGGAACCATCAGGAACTCTTACCTTCCGCTCAATCTAATGAGATGGTCAATCTACTTTTTCTGGTGGACGTCCCTCAATAATTATTTCACGGCGACTCTCAGGACAAGTGTCCACGATCTTCTGTCCAGCTTTTCTCCTCATCCTTTTACCATCTTCCATCAGGAACTCTTACCTTCCGCTAAATCTAATGAGAAGGTCAATATACTTTTCCTGGTGGACGTCCCTCAATAATTATTCCAAGACTTCAAGGCTTCCAGGACAAGTGTCCACAATCTTCTGCCCAGCTTTTCTTCTCAGCGATCTAACATTAGGAAACCTCTCGTCAGTCTCCTGAGATCATCAATCTACGTTTCCCAGTGAAGATCCCTCAGTAACGAGGTCATTACTCCTGGGACAAGTGTCCATGATCTTCTGTCCACCTTCTACCATCTTCTGTTCGGAAGTCTTGCCTTCAGGTCAATCTCCTGGGATGGCCTTTGGGCAGCCAGGACCTGCATCCTCCATCCCCCCATCTTGGATCTGGCGCCTCCTCAGAAATCTTGCGGCGTTTCCACGCGTTCCTCGTCATGTCGGAGAACATCAGAGAGTGTTTCCTTATCGTCGTCTGTCTGATCTATACGAGGAACGCGTGGGAAACGCCACAAAGATTTCGAGGAGGGCGCCAGATCCAATATGGGGGGATGGAGGATGCAGGTCCAGGCTGCCCAAAGGCCATCCCAGAGATTGACCTGAAGGCAGACTTTCCCGAACAGGAAGATTAGAAGGTGGACAAAGATCATGGACACTTGTCCCAGAGTAATGACCTCGTTACTGAGGATCTTCACGGGAAACTAGATTGATGTCTCAGGAGACTGACGAGAGGTTTCCTATGTTATATCGCTGAGAAGAAAGCTGGGCAAATATTTTGGACACTTTTCCTGGAAGCTTGAATCTTGGAATTTATTGAGGACGTCCACCCAGGAAAAGTATAGTGACCTTCTCATGAATTGAGCGGAAGTAAGATTTTCCTGATGGTAAGATGGTAAAAGGATGAGTATAAAAGCTGGACAGAAGATCGGGGGGTGCACTGTCCTGAGAGTCGCCGTGAATAATTATTGAGGACTTCACCAGAAAAAGTAGATTGACCTCTCTCAATTAGATTGACGAAGTAAAGTTCCTGATGTTCCTGCTAAAAGGATTGAGAGAAAAGTGGACAGAAGTTCGTGGCACAATTCCTTGGGTGGCATGAGGGACATTATTATTTGAGGGATCTTTACAGAAAAAGTACATATGGAACCTGAAGTGCCATAGGTCCTAACAGAAATAGGTAGATTGACAGGGGGCGTGGATGGACAATCAGATCATGCCACATGACATAATTATGGGAGTTCAGGAGGATCACCTGAGGAGAGATCCGCATGGAAAGTGTTAGATGAATGAGAAGAAAAGGTGGACAGAAGATCTGGACACTATCCTAGCGAGAAGTCTTCATCATCATTGAGGGACATTCCATCCACCAGAAAGTAATGACACATATAATTAGTTGAGTGAGGCCAAGGTCTGAAGAAGATGTAACGATGAGGATAAAGCTGGGCAAAGATTGTGGACACAATCCTGGAGCCGTAGGCCTTGGAATAATATTGAGTGACGTCCACCAAAAAGAGATTGACATCGCATTAGATTGAACGGAAGGAGAGTTCCTGATGTTTTCCTGCTAAAGGATGAGAAAAAAGGTGACAGAAGAATCGTTGACACATTTCTTTTTGGGTGCAAGAAGTCAGGACATCATTATTGAGGATCTTTAACTAGACCCAAGTTAGTTGACCTGAAGGCAAGCACTTCCTAACAAATAGGTAGATGACAGGGAGAAAAGGTGGCAAAGATCATGACAATTATCGATGGATCTTCACTGGGAACGTAGATGATGAATCTCAGGAGATTGAGAGAGGTTTTCCTAATGGAATATGTTAGATTCACTGAGAAGAAAAGCTGGGCAAAGATTGTGGCACTTGTCCTGGAAGTCCCATGAAATAATTATTGGACGGGACGTCCACCGGAAGTATATTGGACCATATAAACAGCAAGAGACTGACCTGAATGCCTGGTCTTGATGGAGATGTAAAAGGATGAGGAAAAAGTGGGACATAAGAGCGTGTGCATAAAGTTCATAATATTATTATTGAGGTACTTCAACAAGGAAAAAGTAGATTGACCTGAAGGCAGATTCAAGGAAAAAGGTGGACGAAGAACTGGACACTTGGTCCCAAGTATCTAAGTCATGACATCATTCTTGCGGGATCTTTTACAACGAAAAGTGAGATTGACCTTAAGGCAAGAGTTCCTACAGAATAGGGTACATTGACATGGGCGTTGTGGACAGAAATAAATGGACACTGAACCAAATTATTGGTTCCGGAGATTCACCTGAAAGTAAGGAGTTTCTCATTGAAAGTGTTAGATGAATGAAGAAGAAAAGGTGGGCATAATATGTGGATCTTATCCTAGGAGACGAAATCGTGACATCATCATTGTGACGTCCCACCATAAAAAGTAGATTGACACTCTCATTAATTCGTGGAAGGCACAAGGTACTGATAGGCAGATGTAAGGATGAGGAGAAAAGCTGGCAAAGATTGTGGACACAAGTCCTGAGCCGTGAATTCTTGGACTACTGTATTGAGGGACGTCCCCGGACAATGGATTGACCATCTCACTTAGATTGATCGGAAGGTAAGCGTTCCTTATGGTGCCTGGCTAAAGGATGAGGAGAAAAGTGAAAATTAGATCTGGCCACATGTGTTGGGTGGCATGAAGTGACATTATTCTTGAGGGATCTTTACTAGAAAAAGTAGATTGCCTGAGGCAAAGTTCCTCCCCAGAAGTAGGTAGATTGACAGGGGCTGGTGGTCAGAAGATCATGGACACATGACATAATATTGAGTTTTCAGGAGATTCACCTGAATGTAAGATATCCTCATTGAAAGTGGTTTAGATGAATGAGAGAGAAAGCTTGCAGAAGGTGTTGGACACTTAATCCTAGAAACGAGAAGTCATAACTCATCATGGAGGGACTTCCACCTGGAAAAGTAGATTGACCATCTCATTAAGATTGAGCGGACAGGCAGAGTTCCTGATGTTCCGCTAAAAAGATGAGGTATAAAAGTGGACAGAAGATCGTGGACACATTTCTGGTGGCATGAGTCATACATCATTATTGAGGGATCTTTTACTAAAAAAGAAGATTGACCTAAGGCAAAAGTCCTACCAGACGTAAGGTTAATTGACCAGTGGGCCGGTGGACAAATATCATGGACACAAAATGACATAAATATTGTTTCAGGAATTCACCTGAAGGCAAGAATTTCCTCATTGAAAGTGTTATATGAATTAAACGAGTCGGAGAACATCAGAGAGTGTTTCCTTATCGTCGTCTGTCTGATCTCTCCTTTGGCGCGCTTTCACTTTTAAGATCTCTCCTTTCTTATGTAAAAAAGGCAATTAGAGACGTATCTGTTTATTTTAAACAAAACGCTTGTTAATTATCCTGATCAAAACCCCCCGCGCCATTGTACACCTCGCCGCCCGCTTTGTTGTCGCTCTAAATTGAGTTGCGTTCGCTGAAGACTGACACGACTGCCGCACAGAGTCTCGTAACTTAATGAACAGACGGGTTTCGGGGTCTTTGTTCGCCTCCGGTTCAGATCTGACAATATTGAAAACATTTATTTAGATTTCTTTCTTGCCTTAATCACGGATGTCACGTTAGCGCTGATTAGACGCTCGCTCCTCGCGTCTCCGGCTTCCACTTTTTATGATTTTTTCTTTTTTTTAGATTTCTCGCTATTTGATGGTTTAATTGAAGCAGCCGGCGCACGTAAAAACGGAGACAGGCGCAGGTTGGGGTTCTCATATCTTATCTGCCGCTTTGAAGGCAGCCAAGTCCTCGACCAACAGCGAAGAATCGGCACATTTGATCCTGAAGGTGAGAGGAAGGTCACGTAGTCAAGTCCGGACAAAGTGTCTCTTCATCTTCTGCTTTTTATCATTTTTTGTTCTTTTTTTTTTTCCTTAAGTTTGAGCCACATCACACGGACAGAGCGGCGCATCCACAAGGTCAGGAAACAGGCCACACCCACCGGCTGTCACATGACCAGCCCCGGAATAGTAACACATGTGTAAGAGGGATGGATACATTACATTATGTCTATACATGTATCACACAGGATTAGATACACAGAACAGCAGGCAGTATCACACAGGATTAGATACACAGCTCAGCAGTATCACACAGGATAGGATTAGATACACAGAACAGCAGACAGTATCACACAGGATTAGATACACAGAACAGCAGTCAGTATCACACAGGATGGGATTAGATACACAGAACAGCAGACAGTATCACACAGGATTAGATACACAGCTGAGCAGTATCACACAGGATAGGATTAGAT
>WNYA01000372.1:87000-97000 GCA_019512145.1 Engystomops pustulosus
TTCACATTCCGGAATCGTCAGCAAAATACGGTAATAATCCCAAAATCCCAGCTTCTGTATCTACAGCGCGATCCAGACCACAGATCAGTGAGGAGCGGGGGCGACCCGAGAGGAGAAGACATGTATAACCACAGGGTGTAAGTATATACCGTACACCCCCACACAGGGGCCACAGCATACCCCAATATGTGGGAGAAGGTCTGCGGAGCAATCACCAGCCCCCCACTAATATCTAACAATCACCTCCACCAACTCACTGTATAATACTGCCCCCTATGTACAGGAATATAACTACTATAATACTGCCCCCTGTGTACAGGGATATAACTAGTACGGTATAATGTATAGAGGACATGTCTGGTATATACTGTCATCCTGTGTACATGTCTCTGGGTGGGTGCAGCCCCCCGTGTGGTGTATTGGGGTCGGGGCAGTGTCTGGTTGATACATGTGTTGCTGTAGTTGTTACAATGTGTCGGGACCTTCACATGAATAATAGGTGGGGAGATGACGGATCAGTACATCGCTATATGGCGGTATTATCTGGAGTGTCTTCTGGGCAAGTTATTAAAGGTCAGGCGCTCGGCTGCCAAGTGTTGATAATAGTTAATGTTGAGGGTTTAACTTAAAGGAACAATGTCAGACCCCGGCGGCGGGTAACGACCTTTGTTGTGCTCAGTTTTCGGTCGTTGTTCTTCCTCTTTAGTTGTTTTTTGCCTCAAAACAGAAGTAAGAAATTAATCATGAAGAAGAAAGAACAGAAATGGGGGGTCGCTGCAAGATGTGCTGAGGATCTGTAACAATGTAACAGCACAGGGCAGTGTATACAGGGAAAATAAAGACAGTAATAACCAAGGAGCGAGCGCGGCTCCGGAGTATAATACAGGATCTGCAGGAGGCAGTGGAGCAGGGCAGGGCTGGTAACTGGAAGGGGTACTTGCTCTCCTTGGATCAGGCAAAAGCGTTTGATCGGGTTAACCACGAGTACCTCTGGTCTGTCCTTCTGAGGTATGGCCTGCCGGGGGAGTTTGTCAATTGGCTAAAGGTTTTTTATGCAGGGGCAGAGAGTTTCCCGCTTGTGAACGGTTGGATTGGCCGCTCTTTTGAGGTCGGGTCTGGTGTTCGCCAGGGTTGTCCTCTGAGCCCACTTTTATACGTGTTCGCGATTGACCCATTCCTTAGGAGGGTTGATCGTGGCCCGTTGGTGGGAGTCGGGATGGACCAGGCGGCACCGGAAGCCACTCTAAGGGTGGTAGCGTATGCCGATGATGTCACCATTTTTGTGTCCTCGAGAGGGGAGGTGCAATGGGTGATGTCAGAGGTCGACCGCTACTCAGAGGCTTCTGGGTCCAAGATCAACCGGGATAAGTGTGAGAGTCTCTGGCTGGGAGAGGGGGATCCAGGCTTTGCTCTCCCGGACACTCTTCCAGGGCCCCAGGACTCCACCAAAGTTCTCGGCATCGAATTTGGCCAGGGGGATTACCCCATGCAAAACTGGGACGGCAGGCTTAAGATCGCCGCCCAGATGGTGGACCAGTGGAAGGGTTGGTCTTTGATCCTCAGAGAAAGGGTTAATCTGATCAAAACTTACCTGCTCCCGCTGCTGATATATATGGGCAGTGTGTGCATGTTCCCAGAACCCCTCTGGACTCGGGTGTACAGTCTGTTCTTCCAGCTGTTATGGGGGAATAGGCTGAACCTTATCAAGAGGGAGGTTACTTACCGCACGAGGAGACAAGGAGAGGTTGTGGTATGGTCAAACCTGTGGTGTTCCTAGTGAATACCTTCTAAGATCAATGTAGCAAACTCTGAAAGAGAGGGCTCTTGTGGGTATATCCTGGTAGGGGATGGGCTCTCCGGGGGTATCTCCTGTAGGGATGTGTTAGGCCTTCTTCAGGAATGGGAGAAAGGAGGACAAGTGAAGGATCTTCGTACACCTCATGGGCAAGTCTTCCGGCTCTTACCGCTACCCGGTTATGAAGTGATTCGCCGGTGGGGTCTGGGATGTGGGCGATCAGGACCATGTTGAGGAAAATCATTGACAACAGGGGTCTGTTGGACCCATTCAGAAGCCTTGGCCCTCAGGGGAGTGCACCAGTCGGGATATGGGGGGGGTTGAGTTTATTGAATCAATCAGGATTCCCTGAGTTGGACGTGAATTGGCCGATGGCTTCCATGGAAAGCTGTGTGTGCGGGACAATCTGAAAGTGTCGGAGCATCTGAGGAAAGGGGTTGTCCCCGCGGAGTGCACGGTGGTCTGCTGGAAGAGAGCATGGAAAATTCTGATCGGCCCCTTTAACACAGAGGTGTACAAAACCGGGGTGGCGTTCCATCATTTGGCCCGGGTTGGCGGTCTCCTATGCGGAGGGGGGCTATGGAGCATTCAGAGGCCTGGGGTGGCCGGGACCGCTGCACGGTTATTCCTAGTCAGTCTAGTGGTAGGTTATACCACAGTGGAAACCCACGGTGTTTGTGTCGCCGCAGGGAGTAAAATCCATCACGGTGGATGAGGTGGTTAGGAAACATTCTGGGTGACCTGGTGAAGGTGAAGGTGCGATTTCTGATATGAGAGGATGGGCACGGGGAGGACCTTCTCGGTAGTGCCCTTTAGTATGTCCTCTCCCCTACTGGTGAAGGTGCGACTTCTGAGTATGAGTGGCTGGGCACAGGGAAGAACTATCTCATTGGGTCCCTTAGTTTGTCTACTCCCCCTGGTGAAGGTGCGCTCTCTCGGAGTATGAGAGGGGGATGGGCAAGGGGAGGACCTATCTCCTTAGTGCCTTACTCTGTCTCTCCCCTCCTGGTGAAGGTGCGCTCTTGGGTATGAGAGGGCTGGCACGGGGGACGACCTCTCTCCTTAGTGCCCCTTAGGCTGTCCTTCCTCTCCTGGTGAAGGTGCGCTCTATGGAGTATGAGAGGATGGGACGGGGAGGGCCTCTCCTTAGTGCCCTTACTCGTCCTCTCCCCTCATGGGAAGGTGCGCTATCTTGGAGTATGAGAGGCTGGGCACGGGGAAGACCTCTCTCCTTAGTGACCCCTTAGGTCTGCCTTCTCCCTCTCCTGGTGAAGGTGCGCTCTCTGGAGTAGACGTGCGCTGTGGGCACAGGGAGACCTCTTCTTAGTTGTCCATCTAGTTTGTCCTCTCCCCCATAGGTGACGGTGCGCTCTCTGGAGTATGAGAGCTGGGCACGGGGAGGGCTCTCCCTTATGTTTTGTCCTTAGTATGTCCTATCCCGCCTGGTGAAGGTTGCCGTCTGGGATATGAAGAGGTGGGCAGGGAAGGACCTCTCTCTTAGTGCCCCGTTAGTCTGTCCTCTCCTCTGCGGTAAGGTGCGCTCTATGGATATGAGTGGTGGCCTGGGCACAGGGAAGACCTCTCTCCTTAGTGTCCTTAGTGTTGTCTCTTCCCCCCTGGTGAAGGTGCGTCTCTGGAGTATGGAGGCAGGGCACGGGGAGAACCTCTCTCCTATCTGACCCTTCTTAGCTGTCCTCTCCTCTCGTGTCTCTGTGAAGGTTAGCCTCTAGTGAGTATGAGAGGACTGAGGGATGGGGTGAGGACCTCTTCTCCTTAGTGTCCCTTAGTCTGTCCTCTCACCCCCCTGGTGAAGGTGCGCTGTCTTGGAGTACTTGAGAGCTGGGCGACGGTGAGGGCTCTCCCTTAGTGCCCCCGTAGTCTGTCCTCTCCCGTCCCTGGTGAAGTGCGCTCTCTGAAGTATGAGAGGCTGGCACGGGGGAGGACTCTCTCCTCGTGTCCTTATTCTGCCTCTCCTCCTGTGAAGGTGCGCTCTTCGAGTATGAGAGGCTGGCACGGGGGAGGAATCCTTCCTTATTGTCCTTGAGCGTCCTCTCACCGTCGCTGTGTGGAAGGTCCGGCTCTCTGGAGTATGAGGGGCTGGCCGGGGAGGCCTCTCTCCTAGTGGTCCCTTAGTCTGTCTCTCCCTCCTGGTGAAGGTGCGCTCTCTGTGTAGTATGAAGGCTGGGCACGGGAGGAGCCTCTCTCCTAAGTGTCCCTTAGTCTGTCCTCTCCCTCCTGGTGAAGGTGCGCTCTCTGGTAGTATGAGGGCTGGCACGGGGAGAACCTCTCTCCTAGGTCCCTAGTCTGTCCTCTCCCCCCTGGTGAGGGCGCTCTCTGAGTATGAGAGGCTGGGCACGGGAGGGACCTCTCTCCTTAGTGTCCCTTAGTCTGTCCTCTCCCCTCTGGTGAGGTGCGCTCTCGGAGTTATGAGAGGCTGGGCACAGGGAGGGGCCTCTCTCCTTAGTGTCCCTTAGTCTGTCCTTCCCCTCCTGGTGAGGTTGCGCTCTCTGGAGTATGAGGGCTGGGCACGGGGAGGGCCTCTCTCCTTAGTGTCCCTTAGTCTGTCCTCTCCTACTGGTGAAGGTGCGGTCTTGGAGTATGAGAGGCTGGCACAGGGAGGACCTTCTCCTTAGTGTCCCTTACCTGTCCCTCCCCTCCGGTGAAGGTGCGCTCTCTGGAGTATGAGAGGCTGGGCACGGGGAGGCCTCTCTCCTTAGTGTCCCTTAGTCTGTCTCTCCTTCTGGTGAAGGTGCGCTCTCGAGTATGAGAGGCTGGGCACAGCGGAGGACCTCTCTCTCTTAGTGTCCCTAGTCTGTCTCTCCCCCTGGTGATAGGTGCAGCTGTCTGGAGTTGAGAGGCTGGAGGCACGGGGAGGACTCTCCTTAGTGTCCCTTAGTCTGTCCTCTCCCCTGGTGAAGGTTCGCTCTTAGTATGAGAGGTGGGCACGGAGGGCCTCTCTCCTTTGGAGGGGTTTCTTTATGTCCCTAGTCTGTCATCTCCGATCCTGTGTTGGGCTGGTGATGCACATAGATTTAGGTTGGCATGTAGTGAGTTGGGCGAGGCGCCGAGCCTGGGAGGTGATGGTTTGGGTGGTATTTTCTGGCTGGTTTGTATATATAGGGGAGGGATTAGGAACATTTGCTTTGTGGTTAATTAGTTATTGTTTCTCCTAAGGATGATCGAGGTCTCCATGTGGACAGTGATGATGTCGCAGGACGTGTAATACTGTGCAGATATCGCACCTCTAAATGGTACATCACGCAGAGAAGAGACAGCGCTGGGATAACAATGCGCCGCCGCGGAGCATGAGATGTCAGAACTGGAGATGCTTTCAGCTGAGTCGGATTCACACTTCTGAGCATCTTGGTGTCAGTTCGGGCAAGATGGAGACAAGAAGTATCTAGATGTCACGTCTGTGGATGAGACAGATGACCATCATAGCGATACGCCACAGTCTCCTGAGGCCATCGCACCGCGAGTGAGACAACTGACTAATATAATACAGAATATATACCCCCCCCCCCCCGTATTAATAATCCTATATCCTCTCCATTACAATGTTATGACAGGTCCCTCACTTTAAAGGGCTCGGCCACTTTGCGTTATAATGAGGCGTCGTCAGAGACTGCGGCTGATAATTGGTTTTCTGTACACAGAAAGCCATTCTCCGAGTGATATTATTACGCGGCTAGTTATATACATATTACCTGTAATTGTGCGCGGTGTAATGAGTGTGTGCGTGTGCGGTGTGTGGGGTAAATCCTGGGTAAAGTTAAGACCCCTCGTTCCTCGGAGCCGCGCCGCGCGTTGATGGCAAATGTCGCTGTTCAGGATAAAAGCGTCTAAAATACGATGTGGAGGGAAAGTGAAAATCATAAAATAAATGACATGATTATGAGTCCGGCTGAGTGTGGCGGGGGCGGGGAAGGTGGCGCTAAGTGGCTCTCCAACGCCGCTCCGTGCCGCGCGGTTCTGCCCGTTTCAATTAATGTGGATGCAAAGGAGAATGTTGAGAAGAGAGATTGGATAAAATTTCGCTTTTTTCCTCTTTGGCCCGGAAATGATCTATTGTTTGAGTGACATTTGACGATGCGCTCGTTCCTGCAGGCGCAATTGTGTTTACAGCGCTCGAATTATCCCCAAGCCGCCACCGATACCGTCCATTATTCCAGAGTACGGGGTCGAGAAGAGATTGACACACATCAGAGCGGCGGCCATCTTTAAGGCATCAAGAAGAGATTGACACACATCGGAGAGCGCGGCCATTGTTACAGGCCATCAAGAAGAGACTTGACACACATCGAAGCGCGCGCCATCTTTACAGGCCATCAAGAAGAAGTGACACCATCAAGCGGCGGCCATCTTTACAGGCATCAAGAAGAGAGTGACATCAGATGGGCCATCTTTACAGGCCATCAAGAAGAGATTGACCACATCGAGAGGGACGCATCTTTACAGGCCATCAAGAAGAGAGTTGACACACATCGAGAGCGGCGGCGCATCATTACAGGCCATCAACGAAGAGACATGACACACATCGAAGCGGGGCCATCTTACAGGCCATCAAGAAGAGATTGACCACATCGAGACGCGGGCCATCTTTACAGGCCATCAAAAGAGAGTGACAACACGAGAGGGACGCCATCTTTACAGGCCATCAAAAAGATGACAACATCGAGAGGACGGCCATCTTTACAGGCCATCAAGAAGAGTTGACACATCGAAGTGGCGGCCATCTTTAAGGCCACAAGAAGAGAGTTGACACACATTCGAGACGGGCGGCCATCTATTACAGGCCTCAAGAAGAGAGTGACACATCAGAGTGAGGCATCTTTACAGGCCATCAAGAAGAGATGACACACATTGAGCGAGGCGGCATCTTTACAGGCCTCAAAAGGAGATATGACACCATCGAGTGCGGCGCCATCTTTACAAGGCCATCAAGAAGAGACTGCACACCTCGAGAGTGGGGCCATCTTTACAGGCCATCAGAAGAGATTGACACACATCGAGAGCGGAGGCCATCTTTACAGGCCATCAAGAAGAGATTGACAAACATCGAGAGTGGGCGCGCATCTTACAGCCATCAAGAAGAGACTGACACACATCGAGAGCGGCGGCCATCTTTACAGGCCATCAAGAAGAGATTTACACACATCGAGTGTGGCGGCCATCTTTACAGGCCATCAAGAAGAGATTGACGCACATCGAGAGTGGAGGCCATCTTTACAGGCCATCAAGAAGAGATTGACATACATCAGCAGCGGCTCATCTTAAAGGCATCAAGAATAGAGGACCCACATCGAGAGGGCGGACATTCTTTACAGGCCATCAAGAAGAGATGACGCACATCGAGTAGGACGCCATCTTACAGGCATCAAGAAGAGTGATGCACATCGAGAGTGGACGGCCATCTTTACAAGGCCATCAAGAAGAGATTGACACACATCGAGAGTGGACGCATCTTTAAGCATCAAGAAGAGTGAACACATCGAGAGGACGGCCATCTTTACAGGCCATCAAGAGAGAGTGGACGCACATCGAGAGTGGCGGCCCATCTTTACAGGCCATCAAGAAGAGATGAGTGACACAATTGAGAGGGACGCCTTCTTACAGCCATCAAGAAGAGTAGTGGACCACTCGAGAGTGGAGGCCATCTTTACTGCCATCCAGAGAGATTGACACACATTGAGCGCGCGGCCATCTTACAGGCTCAAAAGAGATTGACACACATCGAGAGTGGCGGCCATCTTACAGGCCATCAGAAGAGATGACACACATCGAAGCGGAGGCCATCTTTACAGGCCAGCAAGAAGAGATTGACAACATCGAGCTGGAGGCCATCTTTACAGTGCCATCAAGAAGAGATTGACCACATCGAGAGCGGCGGCTCTTTACAGGCCATCAAGAAGAGACTACACACATCGAGTGTGGCGGCCATCTTTACAAGGCCATCAAGAAGAAGAGATTGACGACATCGAGAGGGAGGCCATCTTTACAGGCCATCAAGAAGAGATTGATACATCGAGAGCGCGGCTATCTTTACAGGCCATCAAGAAGAGATGAGGCAGATCGAGAGTGGCGGCCATCTTTACAGCCATCAAAGAATTGACGACACATCGAGAGGGACGCCATCTTACAGGCCATCAAGAAGAGAGTGACGCACATCGAGAGTGCGAGGCCATCTTTACAGGCCATCAGAAGAAGTTGACACAGACATCGAGAGGGAGCCATCTTTACAGGCCATCAAGTGGGGGGGGGTGGGGTGGGGGGGTGGGGGGGTGGGGGGGGTTGGGCGGGAGGGGGCGGGGGGGGGGGTGGGTGTGGGGGGTGGGGGGGGGGGCAGGTGGGGGCGGGGGGGAGTTGGGGGTGGGGGGGTGGGGGGGGGGGGGGGGGGTGGGGTGGGGGGGGGGGGGGTGGGGGGGGTTGGGGTGGGGGGGGGGGGTGGGGGGGGGGTGGTGGGGGGGGGGGGGGGGGGGGGGGGGGGGGGGGGGTGGGGGGGGGATGGGTGGGGGGGTGGGGGGCTGGGGGGGCGGGTGGTGGGGGGGGGGGGGGGGTGGCGGGGGGGTGGGGGGGGGGGGGTGGGGGGGAGGCGGTTGGGGAGGGGGGGGGGGGGGTGGGTGGAGGTGGGGGGTGGGGGGGGGGTGGGGGGGGGGGGGGGGTGGGGGTGGGGGGGGGGGGGGTGGGGGGGGGGGGTGGGGGGGAGGGGGGTGAGGGGGGGGGGCGGGGGGGGGGGTGGGGGGGGGGGGGGGGGGGGGGGGGGGGGGGGTGGGGGGGGGCGGGGGGGGGGTGGGGGGGGGGGGGGGGTGGGGGGGGTGGTGGGGGTGGGGGGGGGGGGGGGGGGGGGGGGGGGGGGTGGCGGGGGGGGGGTGGGGTGGGGGGGGGTTGGGAGCGGGGGGGTGGGGGGGGGGGGGTAGGGGGGGGGGTGGGGGGGGGGGGGGGTGAGGGGGGGTGGGGGGGGGGGGGGGGGGGGGGGGGAGGGTGGCGGGTGGGGGGGGGGGAGGGGGGGTGTCGGGGTTCGGGGGGGAGGGGGGGGGGGGGGGGGGGGGGGGGGTTTGATGGTGGGGGGGGGGGGGGGGGGGGGGGGGGGGGGGGGGGGGGGTGGGGAGGGGGGGGGGTGGGGGGTGGGGGGGGGGCGGGGGGGTGGGTAGGCGGGCGGGGTGGGGGGGGCGGGGGTTGGGGGGGGGGGGGGGGGGGGGTGGAGGGGGGGGGTGGTTCGGGGGGGGTGGGGGGGTGGGGGGGGAGGGGGGGGGGGTGGGTGGGGGGGGGGGGTGGAGGGGGGGGGGGGGGGGTGGTGGGGGGGGAGGTGTGGGGGGGGGGGGGTGGCGGGGGAGGGGGGGGGGGGTGCGGAGGGGGGGGGGGGGGGGGGTGGGGGGGGGTGGTGTGGGTGGGGGGGGGTGGGGGCCAGGGGGCTTGGGTGGGGGGGGGGGGGGGGGGTGGGGGGGGGGGGGGGGGGGGGGGGGTGGGGGGGGAGGGGGGGGGAGTTTCGGGGGGGTGGGAGGGGTGGGGGGAGGGGAGGGTAGTATGGGGGCGTGGGGGTGGGTGGGCGAGGTGTGGGGGGGGGGGGGGGGTGGGGGGGCGGGGGGGTGGGGGGGAGGGGGTGGGGGCGGAGGGGGGGGGGCGGGCGGCAGGGGGGTGGGGGTGGGGGGGGGGGGGGGGCGGGGGGGGGGTGGGTGGGGGGGGGCGGGGGGGGGTTGGGGGGGTGGTGGGGGGGGGGGGGGGGTGGGGGGGGGGGGGGGGGGGGGGGGTGGGCGTGGGGGGGGGATGTAGGGGGGGGGTGGGGGAGTGGGGGGGGTTGGGGGGTGGGGAGGTTGGGTGGGGGGGTGATGTGGGGGGGTGGGGGGGGGGGGGGAGCGGGGGAGGGGGGGGAAGGGGGGGGTGGGGGGGCGAGTGGTGGTGGCGGGGGGGGGTGGGGGGTGCGGTCGTGGGGGGTGGGGGGGGGTGGGCGGTCGGGGGGGGGGGGGGGGGTGGGGGGGGGGGGGGGGGTGAGGGGGGGGTGGGGGTGGGGGGGGGTGGGGGGAGGGGGGGGGGGGGGGGGGGGGGGTGGGGGGGGGGGGGGGTTGGGGTGGGGGGGGGGGTGGGGGGGGGGGGTGGGTTGTGGGGGTGGGGGGGGGGGGGTAGGGGGGGGGGGGGGTTGGGGGGGGGGGGGTGGGGGGGGGGGTGTGGGGGGGGGTGGTGAGGGGTGGCGGAGGTGGTGGTGGTGGG
>WNYA01000372.1:107000-160897 GCA_019512145.1 Engystomops pustulosus
AGAAGAGATGACACACCTCAAGACTGGCGGCAATTTTAAGGCAATCAAAAGAGATAGAGATTGACAAACATCGAGGGAGGGCGGCCATCTTATAGGACTCAAGAAAGAATGACACACACGAGAGCGGGGCACATTCTTACAGGCACCAAAGAAGAGAAGTGAACACATCGAGAGGGCGGCATCTTTACGGCATCAAGAAGAGATGACACACATCGGGCAGCCCCAGCGGCTATATTTACAGGCCATCAAGAAGAGACTGACACACATCGAGAGCCGGCGGCCATCTTTACAGGCATCAAGAAAGAGATTGACCAAAACATCGAGATTGGTGGCCATCTTTAAGGCCTCAAGAAGAGATTGACACAATTGAGAGCGGCGGGCCATCTTTACAGGCCATGCAAGAAGAGATTGACGCACATCGAGAGTGGCGGACATCTTTACAGGCCATCAAGAAGAGACGACACACATCGAGAGTGGCGGCCATCTTGACAGGCCCATCAAGAAGAGACTGACACACATCGAGAGCGGAGGCCATCCTTTACAGGCCATCAAGAAGAGAGTGACCACACAATCAAGACTGGCGGCCATCTTTAAAAGGCATCAAGAAGAGATTGACAAACATCGGAGAGCGGCGGCCATATTACAGGCCATCAAGAAGAGATGGACAAAATCGAGAGGGGACGCCATCTTACAGGCCATCAAGCAGAGATTGACACACATTGAGAGCGGCGGCCATCTTTACAGGCCATCAAGAAGAGATTGACGCACATCGAGAGTGGCGGCCATCTTTACAGGCCATCAAGAAGAGATTGACGCACATTGAGATTGGCGCCATCTTTACAGGCCATCAAGAAGAGATTGACACACATCAAGACTGGCGGCCATCTTTACAGGCCATCAAGAAGAGATTGACACACAATGAGAGTGGTGTCCATATTTATAGGCCATCAAGAAGAGATTGACACACATCGAGAGTGGCGGCCATCTTTACAGGCCATCAAGAAGAGATTGACACACATTAAGAGGGACGCCATTTTTACAGGCCATCAAGAAGAGATTGACACACATCGAGAGGGACGCCATCTTTACAGGCCATCAAGAAGAGATTGACGCACATCGAGAGTGGTGGCCATCTTTACAGGCCATCAAGAAGAGACTGACACACATCAAGACTGGCGGCCATCTTTACAGGCCATCAAGAAGAGACTGACACACATCGAGAGCGGCGGCCATCTTTACAAGCCAATCAGAGATGACTACACACCTCGAGAGCGGCGGCCATCTTTACAGGCCATCAAGAAGAGATTGCCCACATCGATAGGGCGGCCATCTTTACAGGCCATCAGAAAGAGATTGACAACATCGAGAGCGCGGCCATCTTTAAGGACATCAAGAAAGATTACACACATCGAGACGTGGCGCCTCTTTACAGGCCCCAAGAAGAGATTGACACACATCGAGAGGGCGCCATCTTTACAGGCCATCAAGAAGAGTATTGACACACTCGAAGCACGGCTATCTTTACAATTTCCATCAAGAAGAGACTGACACACATCGAGAGCGGCGGCCATCTTTACAGGCCATCAAGAAGAGATTGACAAACATCGAGAGCGGCGGCCATCATTACAGGCCATCAAGAAGAGATTGACAAACATCGAGAGCGGCGGCCATCTTTAAAGGGTGAATCAGGGGTCCTTTACTCTAAGACACAAGTAGCATACAAGTCATAACTGGAGGGGATTACACCCCTGAGTCACCTTGTAATCAGGCATCACGGCCCACTGACTATCGTTGGCACCTTGGCCATCATGACGCGCAGGGTACGATCGCATCTTCGTCTTTGGTCTCTGTCACATCCATTTCAGGTCATGTGACTGATGGCGAACACAACTAACCAATCGGGATGCCCAGTCTTGAGGATTTGTGCATTGTTTGTGGCACTAATTTCCATATGTGCCTTCATTTTGACCCCCATACTCCCATAATTGCATTTGATCTACCAGGTTTCAGGAACTTCACGGTTACAGCAACCTATTCAGGGGTCGTGCACTTATCGACACCCTTGCACGCTCCAGTGTTGTCCGATACCCCCTGATCTTGCCAGTGCCAAACCCCCTATAGAATCTGGTACATGCACTTGGGCTTCCTTACAGACTTGTCCAATGCTTGAGAGTTGCTCTTGGTTGATTCTTGAGACTGAGGGAGAATCTATCCCATTCCCCCATATCTTCTCCTTGCCCATCCCCTCTATATTCCGGTAGGAGCTCTTGATCGACCCAGATTCTGGTAACTACCAACCACACAAGGTCATTACCTCCATAACACTTGTTCATGTCTGTTCTGACCACTAGGAGCACTGTTGTCCAATACCCCAATATTGTCCCCTCTACGTTCCGGTAAGTGCACTTGGTCTACGTTGTTTCAGCCACTTGCTGAGTGAATGGCTACATGTCTCCAGTCCTAAACCACTCATGGGAAATATATGTATCCGCAGGGTTAAGGAGAGCGCAGGCAGAGGCTGGCGCCGCAGCTTTAATCATGAATGTTTCTTATAATACAAAGGGATTGGTGCCCAGGGGTGGCCCAACTTAAAGCACTTCAGGTCTGCAGGAGAATGCACTTAGCTGACAAAGTTCTGTATGTAGGAAAATAGGTCTGCGTGCAGCGAAAACGCCGTAACCGCCGCTCCTGACAGCAAATTATCTGCTCATGAAGAATTCACGTCCACAATTACTCACCGGCGCAGCATCTCCCAGGGTTGGGGTGTTTTTATTTTCTCGGTACATTGTAGACCTGAGCGCAGGCCCCTGACACGGCCGATAGAAATTACTAACATTTTACAGCCCACAATCTGCACCTGGGTCACAAGCGGCCACCGCCGACCAGGGGGACGAGAGAGCACCAGAGGACGAGGCAGCAACAGCATCGAGGCTTATTGTTACACTTCCATGTACAAACTAGAAGTAACTGCTCACATAGAGGCGCAGACCTGAGGTCATAAGAGACCCCGGAGGAGGATAGAGAATAAACTCTATGGATACACCTTGTAGACGTGACTACTACGAGAATGAGCTTCTTCATGGTAACCACAAGAAAGGGTTTCCCATGGTAGAGACTGCACTTCATCATGACAACTGCCCAGAGAAGTAACTACACTTCATTGTAGTAACCGCTACACATATGGCTGTGTCCTGCAGCTGTACTTCCATGTATGGCTGTGTACTGCTGCTATAGCTCCGTGTATGGCTGTGTCCTGCGGCTGTAGCTACATGTATGGCTGTGTCCTGCGGCTGTACTTCCATGTATGGCTGTGTACTGTGGCTGTAGCTCTATGTATGGCTGTGTACTGCTCCTGTAGCTACATGTATAGCTGTGTACTGCTCCTGTAGCTCCATGTATGGCTGTATTCTGTGGCTGTAGCTCCATGTATGGCCCTGTACTGCTGCTGTAGCTCCATGTATGGCTGTGTACTGTGGCTGTAGCTCCATGTATGGCTGTGTACTGCTGTTGTAGCTCCAAGTATGGCTGTGTACTGCTGCTGTAGCTCCATGTATGGCTGTGTACTGTGGCTGTAGCTCCATGTATGGCTGTGTACTGTGGCTGTAGCTCCATGTATGGCTGTGTACTGCAGCTGTAGCTCCGTGTATGGCTGTGTACTGTAGCTGTAGCTCCATATATGGCTGTGCACTGCTCCTGTAGCTCCATGCATGGCTATGTACTCACAGCCATACATGGAGTAACTTCTAGAGACAGAAGAGACTTTGCATCACTGTAGTAACTTGTAGAGACTGCAGTAACCTCTTGCCCTGCGACCTCATTACTAGTGGGTCAGACCCTCTTGACCGTTCTGCCCCCAAGGTGAGTGAGTAATAAGCAACGTCAGACCCCGGTTCTTGCCGTCACCAGTCCTAGCGGGGGTCTGTGTCACCTCTGCACTGACATTGTTGCTGCTGCTTTTACTCCTCTTTGTGGCTTTTATGTCTTTGTCTGGGGTTTTGCTTCTGTACTGTGACATTGTTCCAGGAGCCGTGCGCTGAACATTCACGCTCACCATTGTTCTCCTTCCCTCGGGTCATCACGGGTGAGATACCGGGGGATGCTATTGTTAGACGGACCCAACATTCAGCTTTCATGTTAAAAGCTCATTCAAAATAAAGTCCTGATAAAACCCGAAAGCGCACCAATGAGTCCGCTCCAGCGTGAATAGAAGCTTCAAAATCTCTCCGGAACAATCCACTGTATAAATATTTTATTTATACATATATGTACATTGTATGAGGCATAGAACGCACCAATGTCAATCAGGCCCAGCCGGTGCTCATTGGAACGCGACCTCTCCGGGGTCACTACTGGGACCGGGTCCCGAGGGCCATTGTCTGGTGCTGACCTGCGGCCGCAGCATTGTCTCGTCTTCTCTAGATTCACATTGTGTCCGCACTAAAATAGAAATGG
This sequence comes from Engystomops pustulosus, assembly GCA_019512145.1. Taxonomy (NCBI): domain Eukaryota; kingdom Metazoa; phylum Chordata; class Amphibia; order Anura; family Leptodactylidae; genus Engystomops; species Engystomops pustulosus. Next base: position 111,453 of record WNYA01000372.1, read on the forward strand.
CGCATGTTTTCATTCAATGTCGCCCTTAATTGACAGACGGGGAAGCGATTAAATGTAAGATGCTCCAGAACTAAGGGAGTATATTCTGATGACAACAGAATTTCTCCTTGAGAACAACTTTTTTATGTTCAATTCCCATCATTATCTGCAAGTGGAGGGGGCTCCTATGGGAGCGAAGTTCTCCCCCTCCCTTGCTAATATTTACATGATACAATGGGAAAAACAGTACATTTTTGGGGATAGGAACACACACAGGTCATCTATATGGTGGTTTGGTCGCTATATAGATGACCTGTTGTGGGTTTGGAATGACACACCCCTGGAATTTGAGAACTTTGTTTCTTTTTTGAACTCAAATGACATGAATCTAAGATTCACACACCAGTTTGGGGGCAACAGTATAGACTTCTTGGATGTCACTATAAAAGGACAGGGAGATGCAGTTACAGTATCCCCCTTCCGTAAACAGGCATCAGGCAACACGATTTTGTTGTCCACGTCGTGTCATCCTAGACACGTCGTGGACAACATCCCTTTCGGTGAAATAACCCGTATCCGTAGAAACAGTTCTACGGATGATATATTCAACCAACATTTGACAGATTGGGAACAGAGACTTAGGGAAAGGGGGTACAAGCCAAAAAGCTTGTCCTCGGCTAAAAACAGAATTAGCAAAACACAGAGGTCCACCCTTTTAAGGGATAAACAGCATAACAACACACAAGGGAGGGATAAAAATCCAATATCGTTTGTCACTACCTATAGCAATCAGTTCCACCAAGTGGTTGCTAAATACCTGCCCATCTTGGAACAGGATAATGATTTAAAGATATGTCTCAAACAGGGAGTAAGGTTTATTTCCAAAAAAGCGCCAACTATTGGGTCCATGGTGTCACCGAGTCTTTTCAGCTATAATGAAAAAAATACAACCAAGTACTCCTGGCTGCATCACAAATGTGGTCACACACGATGTCTAACATGCGGTTACATACTTACAGTTAATACTTTTACATCATGTGTGACATGTGTAACACCTCCTATGTGGTGTATCTCATTACATGTATCTCCTGTAGCAAGCAATATGTAGGATGCACAACAAATCCACTCAAAGTAAGAATCAGAAAACATCTCTCAGATATCAGGAATGTTAATCTAACCAACATCTCTGCAGCCTCCAAACATTTTCGGGAAACTCACCAGGGGGACACGAGCCATTTCAAGTGGATGGGAATAGAAAAAGTGAAAAAACCTACTAGGGGTGGAGACTATAAAAAGAAACTAATGAATAGGGAAACCTATTGGATGTTTGTGTTAAAAACCACACAACCTCTGGGATTGAACTTAAGACAAGATGTAATCCTATGTTATTGAGAGCCTTCTTAATATGACTTAGCATTTTTTGACATCAAGTATTCTGTATATAAGATTTGCCATTCCTCAAATCGTATCACTAAATGATTATTATGGCTTAATCATGCCTTACTAGATAAGAATACCGTACTATACCAACTGGCTTTACATAGCCACAAATAGATACAGGCCCTTAACCAGTCTTTCCCTTAGAGATCTAAAAACAGACAGGTCTAAATGTTTTGCCCTTAGAGACCCAAAAACAAATAGGTCTGAACCCAATGTCAGAAAAGCCTTTCTTCGAGCTTCATTCCTAGTTAAAAATTTCCACACATTTAATGAAGAGCAGGAACATCGGTTGGGGTTTGAAACAATATACTCTATTCTATTATACAAGATATTCGAATATACTGATTATTACGTCTTTTTTCAATTATATTGTTTAGGTGTTTTGCAATAGAATATGTTTTTATTTAACCGCGTTTTTCTTTCCTGTGGGGGTGTGGGACTGTCCCGATCATGTGTCTGGTCATTGTGACCGTATGGTCTCTGGTCACGTGACTCGACCACGTGTTCGTGACGTCACACGCCCCGCAGAGGAAGCGCGGAAGCTTAAAATAGAGGTAAAGAATCTACTGGTTGTATCCATGACTAAGGTCATCGAGCGAAACGCGTTGGATGTACCCTGTGTTCCCCAAAGGTGTTGTGCACTCTGACACCAATTATGCTTTTAAAAGGTACGAATAAAGGAATTACTTACTTTTACAGCTACCGTTCTTCTGAGCGCTGGTCCTTTCTACAAATTAACAGGAGAAGTAGTACTGTGCACTGATATTAGACAGGAGAAGTAGTAGTACGTGCCTGTATAATATACAGGAGAAGTAGTACTGGCACTGTATCTATATCAGGAGACGTATACTGTGCATCCGTATATATATTACAGGAGAAGTTAGTACTGTGCACTGTATAATATATACAGGACAGGAGGAAGTAGACTGTGCACTGTATATATACAGGAGAAGTAGTATGTGCACTTATATAAGGAGAAGTGGTACTGTGCACTGCATATATACAGGAGAAGTAGTACTGTTGCACTGTAATAACAGGAGAAGTAGTAGTACTGTGCAATGAATATATACAGGAGAAGTAGTACTGTGCACGTTTATCTACAGGAGAAGTAGTTATGTGCACTGCAATATATACAGGAGAAGAGTAGTGGCACTATGTATATATACTACCGGCGACAGTAGTACTGTGCAACGTATAATACAGGAGAAGTAGTATGGCACTGTATAAATACAGCGAAAGAAGTATACTGTGCATGTATAATACAGGAGAAGTAGTACTGTGGCACTGAGATATATACAGGAGAAGTAGTACTGTGCACTGTATATATAAAGGAGAAGTAGTACTGTGCACAGTATATATATACAGGAGAAGTAGTACTGTGCACTGTATATATTACAGGAGAAGTAGTACTGTGCACTGTAATATATACAGAGGAGAAGTAGTACTGTGCACTGTATATTATCAGGATGAAAGAAGTAGTACTGTGCACTGTGATATATTACAGGGGAAAGTAGTTGTGTACTGCCCATATATACAGGAGAAGTAGTACTGTGCACTGTATATATACAGGAAAGTAGTACTGTGCACTGTATATACACAGGAGGAAGTAGGACTGTGCACTGTTACTATACAGGAGAGTTAGTACTGTGCACTATTCCATATATAACAGGAGAAGTAGTACTGCTGCCACAGTATATATATACAGGAGAAGTAGTATGTTGCCTTTATATACAGGAGAAGTAGTACTGTGCACTGTATATACAGGAGAAGTAGTACTGTGCACAAAGATAAGTAGTCATGCATATATACAGGAGAGTAGTACTGTGCACTGTATATATAAAGGAGAAGTAGTAGTACTGTGAATGCTATGTAACAGGAGAAGTAGACTGTGCACTGTATATATCAGGAGAAGTTAGTAGTGTGCACTGCCCATATATACGGAGAAGTAGTACTGTGCACTGTAATATATACAGGACAGGAGAAGTGTAGTACTGTGCACTGTTATATAAAGGAGAAGTGTACTGTGCACTGTATAGATACAGGAGAAGTAGACTGTGCACTGCATATATACAGGAGAAGTAAGTACTGTGCACTGTATATATACAGGAGAGTCAGTACTGTGCACTGTATATATTATATACAGGAGAAGTAGTATGGCACTGTATATATACAGGAGAGGAGTACTCTCACTGTATATATAATAGAGAAGTATCTGTGCACTGTATATATATACAGGAGAAGTAGTACTGTGCACTGTATATTACAGGAGAAGTAGTATGTTTGGTACTGCCTATAATACAGAGTAGAAGTGAGATATCAATGTGCACTGTATATATAAGGAGACAAATGTAGTACTGGCACTGATATATATACAGGAGGAGTAGTACTGTGCACGTATATATACAGGAGAAGGTATACTGTGCACTGTTCATATAACAGGAGAAGTAGTACTGTGCACTGTATATATACAGGAGAAGTAGTACTGTGCACTGTATATATAACAGGAGAAGTAGTACTGTGCACTGTATACGATACAGTGAGAGTATACTGTGCACTGATATATACGCGGAGAAGTAGTACTGGCACTGCCCATATATACAGGAGGGAAGTAGTACTGTTGCACTGCTATATATACAGGAGAAGTAGTACTGTGCGAGTAGTACTGTGCACTACAGGAGAAGTAGTCTGTGAATTATATATACAGGAGAAGTAGTACTGTGCACTGCCCATATATACAGGAGAAAGTAGTTAGTACTGGTGCACGTATATATACAGGGAGAAGTAGTACTGTGACTGTGCCAATGTAGTACATAGGTAGAAGTAGACTGTTGACTGTATATATTACAGGAGAAGTAGAGAAGTAGTACTGTGCACTGCCCGTATATACAGGGAAGTGAGAAGTAGTAATGTGCACTGTATATATACAGGAGGAAGTAGTAATGTGCACTGATATATACAGGAGAAAGTAGTACTGTGACTGGATATTATACAGGAGAAAGTAGTACTGTGACCACTGTATGTAACAGGAGAAGTCGTACGTGTGCACTGTATCCTATATATTACAGGGGAAGTAGTACTGTGCACTGCCATATATACAGGGAGAAGTTAGTAGTACTGTGAACTGTCTATAAATACAGGAGAAGTAGTACTGTGCACTGTATATATACAGGAGAAGTAGTACTGTGCACTGTATATATACAGGAGAAGTAGTACGTTGCACTGTATATATACAGGAGAAGTAGTACTGTGCATTATCCTTATCTACAGGGGAAGTAGTACTGTGCACTGTATATATACAGGGGAAGTAGTACTGTGCAGGCTTATATAACAGGAGAAGTAGTACTGTGCATTATCCTTATATTACAGGAGAAGTAGTACTGTGCACTGCCCATATAACAGGGGAAGTAGTACTGTGCACTGATATATAACAGGAGAAGTAGTACTGTGCACTGCATATATACAGGCGCAGTAGATGTGCATGTCCCTAATAACAGGAGAAGTAGTACTGTGCACTGATATATACAGGAGAAGTAGTACTGCATGCCCTATATACAGGGGAAGTAGTACTGTGCACTAGGGTCTGTATATACAGGAGAAGTAGTACTGTGCACTAGGGTCTATATACAGAGGAGAGAAGTAGTACTGTGCATGTATATATACAGGAGAGAGTAGTACTGTGACCGTCCATATATAACAGGAGAAGTGTACTGTGCACTGATATATATACAGGAGAAGAGTAGTACTGTGCACTGTGTATATATACAGGAGAAGTAGTACATGTGCACTGTATATATATAGGAGGAATAGTACTGTGCATTGTATATTATATAGTTATATATATATATATATTATATACAGAGAAGTAGTACTGTGCACTGTTCATATATATACAGGAGAAGTATGTAATGTGCATGTATATATACAGGAGAAGTAGTACTGCTGCACGGTATATATATACAGGAGAAGTAGTACTGTGCACGCCGTATATATACAGGAGAAGTAGTACTGTGCACTGTATATATATACAGGAGAAGTAGTAGTGCACTGTATATATACAGGAGAAGTAGTACTGTGGCAACGTATATATACAGGAGAAGTAGTACTGTGCACTGTATTATTACAGGAGGATTAGTATATGTGCATGTATATATACAGGAGAAGTAGTACTGTGACTATAAAAGGGAAGTAGTAGTCATGTGCACTGTTATAATAGTATACAGGAGGAAGTAGTACTGTGCACTGATATACAGGAGAAGTAGTACTGTGCACTGCATATATAAGGAGAGTAACTGTGCACTGATATACAGGAGAAGTAGTACTGGTGCAATGACATATAATACAGGAGAAGTAGTTACGTGCAATGTACATATATACAGGAGAAGTAGTACTGTGCACTGTAGATATATACAGGAGAAGTAGTACTGTGCACTGGCCCAATATATACAGGAGAAGTAGTACTGTGCACTGTATATATATACAGGAGAAGTAGTACTGTGCACTGTATATATACAGGAGAAGTAGTACTGTGCACTGATAATACAGGAGACGTAGAGCAATGTATATATACAGGAGAGTGTACTGGTGCATGATATATACAGGAGAAGTAGTACTGTGCACTGGATACAGGGGAGAAGTAGTACGTGCCATGTATATATACAGGGGAAGTAGTATGTGCACTGTAGTGATATCTATTTATACAGGAGAAGTAGTACTGTGCACGCATATATACAGGAGAAGTAGTACTGTGCAGCATATATATACAGAGAAGTAGTACTGTGCACCGATATATACAGGAGAAGTAGTTACTGTGCACTGTATATTATACAGGAGAAGTCGTACTGTGCACTGTATATATACAGGAGGAAGTAGTACTGTGCACTGTGATGTAATACAGGAGAAGTAGTACTGTGCACTTATATTACAGGAGAAGTAGTACTGGCATGTATATATACAGGAGAAAGTAGTAGGTTCAGTAGGTACTGTGCACTGATATTACAGGAGAAGTAGAGTACTGTGCACTTGATATATACAGGAGAAGAGTAGTACTGTGCACTGTATATATACAGGGAAGTAGTACTGTGCACGTTAGATATATACAGGAAGAAGTAGAGTACTGTGCACTGTATATATACAGGAGAAGTAGTACGTGCACTGTATATATAACGGAAAGTAGTATGGCACGTATTATAACGAGAAGTAGTACTGTGCACTGCATATATACAGGAGAAGTAGTTAGTACTGTGCACTATATATACAGGAGAAGTAGTACGTGCACTGTATACAGGAGAAGAAGTAGTACTGTGCACTTGTATATATACAGGAGAAGTAAGTACTTGAATGCCATATATACAGAGAATCGTAGTACTGAGCACTGTATATAGGAGTAGTAGTACTGTGCACTGTATATATACAGGAGAAGTAGTACGGTGCACTGTATATAGGAGTAGTAGTACTGTGCACTGTATATAGGGGTAGTAGTACTGTGCACTGTATATAGGAGTAGTAGTACTGTGCACTGCCTATATATACAGGAGAAGTAGTACTGTGCACTGTATATAGGAGTAGTAGTACTGTGCACTGTATATAGGGGTAGTAGTACTGTGCACTGTATATATACAGAGAAGTAGTACTGTTGCACTGTATATATAGAGGAGAAGTAGTACTGCTGCAATAGTATCACAGGAGAAGTAGTATCGTTGACTGTACTATATACAGGAGAAGTAGTCTGTGCACTGCCCATATATACAGGAGAGAAAGTAGTACTGTGCACTGTATGATAATACAGGAGAAGTAGAGTACTGTTGCACTTGCTATATATACAGGAGTAGTAGTACTGTGCACTGTATATTGGAGTAGTAGTACTGTGCACTGTATATATACAGGAGTAGTAGTACTGTGCACTGTATTCAGGAGTAGTAGTACTGTGCACTGACCCTATATACAGGAGGAAGTAGTACTGTGCAATGCCATATATACAGGAGAAGTAGTACTGTGCACGTATATATATACAGGAGACAAGTAGTATGTGCAGTATATATACAGGAGAAGTAGTAAGGCTGTGCATGTATTACACAGGAGAAGTAGTACTGTGCACTGTCCATATATACAGGAGAGTAGATATGTGCACTGTATATACCAGGGGAAGTAGTACTGCTGCACTGCCCATATAACAGGGGAAGTAGAGTAGTAAGTAGTAATGTGCACTGTATATTAACAGGAGAGAGTAGTACTGTGCACTGTACTATATACAAGAGAAGTAGTACTGTGCACTGTATATAAGGAGAGTAGTACTGTGCAACTGTCATATATACAGGGGAAGTTGTACTGTGCACGATAATACAGGAGAAGTAGTACTGTGCACGTATAATACAGGAGAAGTAGTACTGTGCACTGCCATATACAGGAGAAGTAGTACTGGCACGTATATATACAGGAGAAAGTAGTTTATACTGTGCACTGTATATATAACAGGAGGAAGTAGTACTGTGCACTGCTATATATACAGGAGAGAAGTAGTATGTGCACTGTATATAATATACAGGGAGAAGTAGTACTGTGCACTGTTATATATATCAGGAGAAGTGACTGTGCACTGTATATAATACAGGCAGAAGTATAGGCATGCTGGATATATACAGGAGAAGTAGTACTGTGCATGTATATACAGGAGAAGTAGTATGTGGCACTGCCCATAACAGGAGAAGTAGTACTGTGCACTGCCCATATATACAGGAGAAGTAGTACTGTGCACTGTAATATATACAGAGAGAAAGTAGTATATGTGCACTGTAATATATACAGGGAGAAGTAGTACTGTGGCACTGTCTATACAGGAGAAAGAGTAGAGTACTGTGCACTGCCCATATAGACAGGAGAAGTAGACTGTGGTACGTGCCCATATATTACAGGAGAAGTAGTACTGTGCACTGCCCATATATAACCGGAGAAGTAGTACTGTGCAATGGCCAATATAAAGGAGAAGTTAGTATGTGCACTGGCCCATATATACAGGAGAAAGTAGTCTGTGCATTGTATATATATATACAGGAGACAGTAGTACTGTGCACTGTATATATACAGGAGACGTAGTACTGTGCACTGCCATATATATACAGGAGAAGTAGAAGGCACTGCTATATAAGAGAAGTAGTACTGTGCACTGCCCTATATCAGGAGAAGTAGTACTGTGCACTGTATTATACAGGAAGAGTAGTAGTGCAACTGGATATATAAGGAGAGTAGTACTGTGCACTCATTATACGGGAAGTGTAATGTGACACTGTATATATATATAAAGGAGAGAGTAAGTAGTACTGTGACTCTGTATATAGGTACAGGAGAAGTAGTACTGTGCACATGTATAGATATACAGGAGAAGTAGTACTGGCACGCATATATAAGGAGAAGTAGTACGTGTCTGCACTGTTATATATACAGGAAGAAAGTAGTACGTGCACGTATATATAAGGAGAGAAGTAGTACTGTGCAGTGTATATATAAAGGAGAAGTAGTACTGTGCACTGTATATATACAGGAGAAGTAGTACTGTGCACTGCCCTATATACAGGAGAAGTAGACTGTCACTGATATACAGGAGAAGAGTGACTGTGCACTGTACAGATATTATTACAGGGAGAAGTAGTACTGTGCACTGCCCATATATACAGGAGAAGTAGGTACAGTGAGTGTACTGTGCATATATATACAGGAGAAGTAAGTAGTACATGTCACTGTATTATATACACAGGAGAAGTAGTACTGTGCACTGTATATATATAAGGAGAAGTAGTACTGTGCATGTATAATATACAGGAGAAGTAGTACTGTGCACTGTGTATAATACAGGAGAAGTAGAAGTAGTACTGTGCATAATATACAGGAGAAGTAGTACTGTGCACGGGATATATAGAAGGAGAAGTAGTAACTGTGCACTGTATTATTATACAGGAGAGAAGTAGTACTGTGCACTGTATATAATACAGGAGAAGTTAGTACTGTGCACTGTATATATACGAGTAGTAAGAGAAGTAGTACTGTGCACTGTATTATATACAGGAGAAGTAGTACTGTGCACGTATATAATAGAAGGAAGTAGTACTGTGCACTGTATAATATATACAGGAGAATGACGTAGTACTGTGCAATGTATATATATACAGGGAAGTAGTTACTGTAGTATATATACAGGAGAAGTAGTACTGTGCACTGTATATATATATACAGGAGAAGTAGTACTGTGCACTGTATATATACACAGTGAGTAGGTAGCGGCGGGTGTCTGGGTGACCTTACATGGGATGATGGGGATTACTTTGTGCCGTCACCGCTGTCTGATTGTATTAAGGGATTGCGCACCTGAGGTCGGGGATGGGTTGGGGTCTGCTCTTTCTGTGTCCTGGTGACCGCATTGTCTCATGACTGAACGCCTGGTGACCTCGTGGCCAATTAACCTTTTAATGGCTACAGCCGAATGTGATAAAGTGCCATGTATCCAATCAGTACCCAACACTCACCCCACCTGAAGAAGGCGACACCATCCATTGCTCTGGTCCGTGGGTCACGTGCAGCCTCCCTATAAATCATCCTCATGAAGATACTGCCCCCTGCTGGCTTAAAAGTACAGCTGTGGATGATGGGAGTTGCAGTCATGAAGTTTAAGCATCTCATGTAGATAAGCAACACTATAAGTTACATAAGAATCTGCCAGGGCCGGCATCAGCACTGGACGAGTGCCGGGGCCCAGAGCTCCTTGGGGCCACATAAAGAATCCATAGGGTGTGAGAGAAGCTTATACAAAATAACCATGATAAACTAGGAAACAGTTTAATACTGCCAAGCGGGTTCACTACAAAGGGGCCCCCTGAGGCTCTGTCACCCAGGGGCCTAAAGAAACCTGGAGCCAACCTAAATTGTACAATCTAACAATCTCTTACATACGATTAAATCCAGTGCCCAACCCTAACGGGATGTGTTGTATTATTACAGGGGTACATAGGAATGCAGGACACATCTACTTAACTGAATATGTGTATCAGAGATATCACTGTGTTATCTGTGGTGTTTGTTACATAGGATGAGGGGGAACATTATACTTACATGATCTGTAACAGAGGATATCACTGGTTATCTGTGGTGTACATGGGACTGAGGTAACATCTAATAAATGATCTCGTATCAGGAATATCACGTGTTATCTGTTGGTTGTTACAGGGAGGCAGGACACATCATACATGTCTTGTACTCAGAGATATAACTGTGTGATATGTGGTATTACATAGGAATGAAGGACACATCTAATACATGATCGTGTAATCAGAGGAATCATGTGTTAATCTGTGCTGTTTACATAGGACTTGCAGGCACATCTACTACCATGATCTGTCCTCAGTAGGAATATCACTGTGTTATCGTGGTGGTTAATAGGACTGCAGGACACATCTACACATGATCGTACTCAGAGCTAGAGATATCACTGTGTTATATGTGGGGTGTTTACATGCGGAAATGCCAGGGACACATCTACTACATGATCTGTACTCGAGGAGATATCACTGTGTTATCGTAGTGTTACATAGGACTGCAGGACACATCTACTACATGACTGTACTCAGAGATATCACTGTGTTATCTGTTGCTGTTACATGGACTGCAGGACACATCTATACAAATGATTCTGTACTCAGAGATATCAATGTGTATATGTTGCTGTAATAGGATGCAGGACAATCTACTAATGATCTGTACTCACGAGAGATCTCACGTGTTATTTGGGTGATTACATAGGACTGCCAAGGGACAACCCTACTCCATGATCTGTATCAGAGTCTCACTTGTTATCGTGGTTGTACATGGGATGCAGGGACACATCTCCTACATGATCTGTTAACTCAGAGATCTCACTGTGGTATCTGTAGGTTCATAGACTGACAGGACACATCTACTACATTGATCTGTTACTCAGCGATACACTGTGTTATCTGTGGGGTTATAGGACTGCAGGACACATCATACAGGGTCTGTACTGAGATATCACTGTGTTATCGTGGTGTACATCGGAATGAGGACACATTACTACATGATCTTGTACTCAGAGATATCACATGTGTATTCTGTTGTTACTAGGACTGCAGGCTACATCTACTACATGACTGTACTCAGAGATATTCATGTGTTATCTGTGGTGTTAAATAGGACTGCAGGACACCTCTATTACATGAGCTGTACTCAGAGATATCCACTGTGTTATCTGTGCGTGTTACATAGGACTGCAGGACACTCTACTACTGATAGTACTCAGAGATCTAAGTGTTATCTGTGGTGGTACATAGGACGCAGGACAATCTATACATGATCTGTACTCAGGATATCCCTGTGTTATCTGTGGTGTTACATAGGACTGAAGACACAATCTACTACATGATCTTGTACTCAGAGATATCACTGTGTTACTGTGTGTTACATAGGAACGCCAGGACACATCTACTAAATGATCTGTACTCAGAGATATCACTGTGTTATCTGTGGTGTTACATAGGACTGCAGGACACATCTACACCTGGATCTGACTCAGAAGATATCACTGTGTTATCCGTTGGGTTACATGGGACTGCAGGACACATCTACTACATGATTCTGTACTCAAGATACACTGTGTTATCTGTGGTGACATCGGATGCGGACCATATACCCCTAAATTGATCGTACTCAGAGATATCACTGTGTTATCTGTGCTGTTAATAGGACTGCAGGACACATCTACTAATGATCTTACTCAGAGATATTAACGTGTTAATCTTGTGCTGTTACATCGGGACTGCAGGACACATCTCTACTACAGTGGACTTGTACTCAGAGATATCACGTGTTATCTGTGCGTTACATGGGAACTGCAGGACACATCTGCCTACATGGATTCTGTACGAAGAGATATTCAATGTGTTATCTGTGGTGTTACATAGGACTGCGGACACATCTACTTACATGATCTGTCCTCAGAGATATCACTGTGTTTGTATCTGTGTGTTACATAGGACTGCAGGATACACTATACATGATCTGTACTCAGAGATATCACTGGGTTATCTGTGGGTTTTACATAGACTGCAGGACACCTCTATACATAATCTGTAACTCAGAGATATCACTGGTTATCTGTGGTGTTACATAGGACTGCAGGACACATACTACATGATATTACTCAGAGATATCACTGTGTTCTCTGTGTGTACATAGACTGCAGGCACACATCTACTAATGATCTGTACTCAGAAGAGATCACTGTGTATCTGTGGTGTTACAAGGACTGCAGGCCACCTTTACTACATGATCGGTTATCGAGATATAACTGGGTTATCTGTGGTTAGTTACATAGGAATGCAGGACACATATACTACATGATCTGTAATCAGAGCTATCACTGTGTTTATCTGTGGTTTACATAGGACGCAGGAAAATCTACTACATTGATCTGTACTCAGAGATATCATGTGTTATCTGTTGGTGTTACATAGGGACTGCAGGTCACATCTGATTACATGATCGTACCAGAGATCTCACGGTGTTATCTGTGGTGTTACATAGGGACTGCAGGACAATCTACTACAATGATCTGTACCTCAGAGATATCCACTGTGTTATCTGTGGTGTTACATAGGACTGCAGGACTGATTACACATTGATCGGTATCAGAGAATTCACTGTGTTATCGGTGGTGTTACATAGGACTGCAGGTACATTTTTACAATATCTGTAATCAGAGAGATATCACTGTGTTATCTGTGCTGTACATAGGACTGCAGGACACATCTATACATTGATAGGTCGCAGAGATATCACTGTGTTCTCTTGGGGTTAATAGGATGCAGGACACATCTACTACATGATCTGTATCAGAGATATCACTGTGTTATCTGTGCTGTTACATAGGACTGAAGGAGGTGCACCATCTATACATGATCTGTACTCAGAGATATCACTGTGTATCTGTGGGTTACATAGGACTGCAAGGACCATCTCTACATGATCCGTACTCAGAGATATCATTGTGTTATCTGTGTGTTACTAGGACTGCAGGTTCACATCTACTACATGATCTGTACTCAGAGATTATACGTGTCATCTGTGGTGTTACATAGGACGAAGGACACCATCTACTACATTATTGTACTCAGAGATATCCTGGGTTATATGTGGTTACATAGGTACTGCAGGACACATATATAACATGATCTGTACTCAGAGGCTATCAACGGTGTATCTGTGGTGTTACAAGGAATGCATGACACATCTACTCTACATGATCTGTCTCAGAGATATCACTGTGTATGGTGGTGGTGTTACATAGGACGGCAGGACACATCTAATAAATGATCTGTACTCAGAGATATCCTGTGTGATCTGGTGTTAATAGGACGGCAGGTCACATCCTACTCCATGATCTGTTACCAGGAGAGTATCACGGTGTATATGGATGTTACAAGGACGGCAGGACACATTACTACATGATCTTCCTCAGAGATATTCACTGTGTTATCTGTGTGTACATAGGACTGCAGGACACATCTACTACATGATCTGTACTCAAGATGGAGATGTATCACTGTGTTTCTGTGCTGTTACATAGGCTGAGGTCAAACTCTACTACATGATCGGTACTCAGCGCTAGCACTGTGTTATCTGTGGTGTTAATAGGGGACTGAGGAACATCGACTAATTTGATCTGTATCAGAGATATCACTGTGTATCTGTGCTGTTACATAGGACTGGCAGGACACACTACGACATCATGATCCGTACTCAGAGAGATCACCGTGTTATCTGTGGTGTTACATCGGAATGAGGGACACATCTACGACATGATCTGTTACTCAGAGATATCACTGTGTTATTCTGTGTGTTTTACATAGGACTGAGGACACATAGACTACATGATCTGTACTCAGAGATATCACGTGTTATCTGTTGGTGTTATGTTTACTAGGGATGAGGACACATCTACTACATGATCTGTACTAGAGATATAACTGTTGGTATTGTTGGTGTTACCATAGGAATGCAGGTCCAAATCTACTACATGATCACTGTCACTCAGAGATTCCCTGTGTTATCTGTGGTGTTACATAGGACTGAGGACACCCTACCATCACTAATGATCTGTACTCAGAGATATCATGTGTTATATGTGCTGTTACATTAGGACTGGCAGGACACATCTAATACATGATCCGTATCAGGAAGATCCCAATGTGTTATCTGTATGCTGTTACATAGGACGGAGGTCAAATTACTACATGAATTGTACTCAGGAGATAGCTCACGTGTTATCTGTGTGTTAATAGGACTGCAGGACCAAATCTACTACAGAGCCCCGGATTATTCCAGTCTGTGCATTTTACTGCTGTCACCTTAATGACTGGAGATCAGGAGAGCAAAACCATACAAGACCAACCACATGTTACCTACCCACCCCCCTGCCAGCAGTCCTATGTAACACCAGATGTGACCTGCAGTCCTATGTAACAGCACAGATAACACAGTGATATCTCTGAGTACAGATCATGTAGTAGATGTGTCCTGCAGTCCTATGTAACACCACAGATCATATAGCCTCCCCCATACAGGACACCATATAGCCTCTCCCATACAGCACCCCGTATAGCTCCCTCCATATAGCCTCTCCCAAATAGCCCCTTCAAATAGTTTCCCCATACAGCGTCCCAAATACAACCATTCCATATAGCCCCTCCATATAGCCTCCCAATAGAATATCTCATATAGCCTCCTCCATACAGATTCCCACATACAACTACTCCATGTAGCCTCCCCCATACAACCTTTTCATATAGGCTACCACAAATATCCTGACATTTGGCCTCCCCATATAGCCTCTCCCATATATTGCCACCATATAGCCTCCCCCATATAGCCTCCCCCATATAGCCTCCCCCATATAGCCATGCCATGTAGCCTCCCCATATAGCCTCTCCAATTTAGCACCCCATATAGCGCCACCATATAGCCTCCCCCATATAGCCATGCCATGTAGCCTCCCCATACAGGGTCCCACATACGACCACTCAGGTGAGGAGACAGGAGAGGGGTCTCAGTAGAGTTATTACAGGTGAGTAGACAGGGGAGGGGTGTCAGTACAGTTATTACAGATGAGGGGTCTCAGTTCTGTTATTACAGGTGAGGAGACAAATGAGGGGTCTCAGTTCAGTTATTACAGGTGAGGAGATGGGTGAGGGGTCTCAGTAGAGTTATTACAGGTGAGGAGACAGGAGAGGGGTCTCAGTAGAGTTATTATAGGTGAGGAGACAGATTCGGGGTCTCAGTACAGTTAATACAGGTGAGGGGTCTCAGTAGAGTTATTACAGGTGAGGAGACAGGTGAGGGGGTCTCAGTACAGTTAATACAGGTGAGGGGTCTCAGTAGAGTTATTACAGGTGAGGAGACAGGTGAGGGGTCTCAGTAGAGTTATTACAGGTGAGACAGGTGAGGGGGGTCTCAGTACAGTTATTACAGGTGAGGAGACAGATGGGGGTCTCAGTACAGTTATTACAGGTGAGGGGTCTCAGTACAGTTATTACAGGTGAGGAGACCAGTACCAAGACCCCACAATACCTCCGAACCTATCTTACCGGCCTGTACCACAACAGTACAAAGTCCGGACCTGTATACAGGGACATGACCACCAACAGTACGCCGACCCTATATACGGACGTTGACCACAACAGTACAAAACCGCATCTGTAGGTACTGAAAGACCGACAACAGTTACAGCCCGGACTGTAGTACTGGACAGACTCCAACAGTACAGCTCAGACCTTTATACTTGGTACGGGACCTAACAACAGTACACAAGCCGGATCTGTAGTACTGTGACAGGACCACAAGTACAGCCGGACCCTGTAGTACTGGAACAGGACACCAAGTACAAGCTGGACCTGATATCTGGACAGTACTACAACTACAATCCGGACTCGTATAACTGGGACCCGCCCCACCCAATACACATCCGGACCTGAAGTACTGGGACCACCCCACAACAGTACAGCCGGACCTGTAGTACTGGGACGGGACCACAACAGTACAGCCGGACCTGTAGTACTGGGACAGGACCACAACAGTACAGCCGGACCTGTAGTACTGGACCGCACCACAACAGTAAGCGACCTGCAGTAACTGAGACACAGGACCCCAAAGTACATCCGACCTGGGTACTGCTGGGAACCTGCACCACGACAGTACGCCGGACCTCGTACTGATACAGCGACCAAAACATTTCACCGGACCTATAGTACTGAGACAAGACCAAACCGTAAAGCCGGACCTGTAGTCTGGACAGGACCACAACAGGTACAGCCGGCCTGATTATGGGACATGGACCACACATAACAAGCCGGACTTGTATACTGGGAACCTGCACCACAACATACATCCGACCTGCAGACTTGGACCGCAACCACAACAGTACAGGCCGGACTTAGTACTGAACAGGACCCCAACATACAGCCGTGACCTTTAGACTGGGACAGGACCACGACTTACAGCCGAGAACCTGTAGTACGGGACAGTACCACAACAGTACCGCCGGACCTGTAATATGGAGACAGGACGCACAACATACAGCCGGACCTGTATTACTGGGGAACAGGTGACCACAACGTTACGCTTGACCCTGCAGTACGGGACCAGCAACCCAACAGTACAGCCGGAACCTGTAGTACTGGGACCGCACCACAACAGTACAGCCGGACCTGCAGTACTGGGACCGCACCACAACAGTACAGCCGGACCTATAGTACTGGGACCGCACCACAACAGTACAGCTAGACCTGTAGTACTGGACCCTCATGACCACACCCAGTACAGCCGTACTATTACTGGTACCGCAACCACATCAGTACAGCCCGCTTCTATCTGGACTGCACCACAACAGTACAGCCGGACCTATAGTACTGGGACGGGACCCCAACAGTACAGCGGACTGCAGTTACTGTGACCGCACCACAACATTCGAACCCGGACCTGCTGTACTGGTACCTGCACCCACAACAGGTAACAGCCAACCTGTGAGTACTTGGACAGACCAAACAACAGTACCTCCGGACCTAAGTATGGGACCACCCCCCACAGTACAGCCGTACACTGTAGTACGGGGACGGACCTAACAGTACAGTGGCCGACCTGTAGTATACTGGGACTGACCACACAGTACAGCCGATCTGTATACTGGGCCGCCCCAACATACATAACCAGCCCGGACCGGTAATACTCGGGACAGGACCACAACAGTAAGCCGACCTGTTAGTACTGGAGACTGGACCACAACCGTACACAAGCCGACCTTAAGTACTGCGGACTGGACCACCAACATACAACAGCCGGACCTGTATAACTGGGACGTACTCAAACATTACAACCGGATCTGTAGACTGGGGAGAGGACACCAACATACAGCTGGACCTTAGTACTTCGGGGCACAGTAACCCACAACAGTACAACGCCCGGACCTGTCTACGGGGACGGACCACAACAGTACAGCCGGACCTGTAGTACTGGGACAGGACCACAACAGTACAGCCGGACCTGTAGTACTGGGACAGACCACAACAGTACAGCTGGACCTGTAGTACTGGGACAGGACTACAACAGTACAGCCGGACCTGTAGTACTGGGACCGCCCCACAACAATACAGCCGGACCTATAGTACTGGGACCGCACCACAACAGTACAGCCGGACCTGTATACTGGATCTGACCACGACAACAAGTTCACACCGACCTGTATAAGGGACAAGACCACAACATTACAGCCCACTGGTAATCTAGGACCGGACCAAAACATTACACCGGTACCTGTAGTACCTGGGGACGGGACCACAACAGTACAGCCGGACCTGTAGTACTGGGACAGAACCACAACATACAGCCGGAACCTGTAATTAACTGGGGCAGACCACACAGTCTACACAGCCGGAACATGTAGTACTGGACCGGACCACAACACTATAAAGCCGGACCTGTAGTACTGGGACAGGACCACAACAGTACAGCCGGACCTGTAGTCACTGGGACTATGACCACAACAGTACAGCCGAGCCTGTAGTACTGGGACAGGACCACAACAGTACAGCCGGACCTGTAGTACTGGGGACAGGACCACAACAGTACAGACGGACCTGTAGTACTGGGACCGCACCACAACAGTACAGCTAGACCTGCAGTACTGGGACCGCACCACAACAGTACAGCCGGACCTATAGTACTGGGACCGGACCACAACAGTACAGCCGGACCTATAAACTGTGAACCTAGCACCACAACAATACAGCTAGACGTGCTACTCTATGGACCGTCCTGCACCACACCCTACAGCCGACCTGTGACTGTGACTGCACCACAACATACAAGCCGACTGTAAGTACTGGGACAGACCCAACAGTACAGCCTACCTGTAGTAATTTGGGACAGGACCAACATTACATCGCCGACCTGTAAGTACTGGGACAGACCACATCCATATACGGACCTGTCGCTTAACTGGGACAGGACCAAAACAATACAGCCGGCACCTGTAATACTGGGACAGGGCACAACACGTACAGCTGACCTGTATATCAGGATTGTGGGACCACAACAGTAAGCTGGACCTGTAAGTACTGGGACATGCGGCACAACATACAAGCCGGCCTGTAGTACTGGGACAGAACCACATCAGTACATACGGACCTGTAGTACTGGGACAGGACCAAAACAGTACAGCCGGACCTGTAGTATCAGGATCGGACCACAACAGTACAGCTGGACCTGTAGTACTGGGACGGGACCACAACAGTACAGCTGGACCTGTAGTATCAGGATCGGACCACAACAGTACATCCGGACCTGTAGTACTGGGGACGGGACCACAACAGTAGAGCTGTACCTGTAGTATTGGGGCCAGACCATAACAGTAGAGCCGGACCTGTAGTATTGGGATTAGACCACAACATAAGTGGACCCTTATATCGGGACTCGCACCACGAACAGTAACAACCCGAACTTTAGTACCCAATCGCCACCCACGTACAGCGAGCCGTAGTATGTGTAAGACTCTGAGTGGTCTCAGTATTACAGGTGAGGAGACAGGTGAAGGGTCTCAGTAGAGGTATTACATGTGAGAAGAGGGGTGAAGGGTCTCTCTAGAGATATTACAGGTGAGGAGAGAGGTCTTAGTTGAGTTATTACAGATAAGGGGTCTCAGTAGAGTTATTACAGGAGATGAGATAGGTGAGGGGTCTCAGTACAGTTATTACAGGAGAGGAGACAGGTGAGGGGTCTCAGTAAGTTATTACAGGTGAGCAGACAGGTGAGGGGTCTCAGTACAGTTTTCAGGTGAGGAGACAGTGAGGGTCTCAGTACATTATTTACAGGTGAGGAACAGGTAGGATCTCAGTACGGTATTACACGTGAGCAGACCGGTGTAGGGTTCCCTTCAGAGGGTCTCAGTACAGTTATTACAGGGAGGCAGACAAGTGAGGGTTCGTAGTACAGTTATTCCAGGTGAGGAACCAGAGGATTTCAGTACATTAATTACAGGTGAGTCAGACAGGTGAGGGGTCTCATACGTTATTACAGGTGAGCAGACAGGTGAGGGTCCTCGTAGAGTATGAAACAGTTGAGGAGACAGGTAAGGGGTCTCATTAGAGTTATTACAGGTGAGCAGACAGGTCGGGTCGCAGGAGAGTATTACAGTGAGAGACAGGAGAGAGGGCTCATAGAGGGTTACAACAGGGAGGAGACAGGTGGGGGTCTCAGTACAGTTATTACAGTGACAGACAGGTGAGGGGTCCTCAGTAGAGTTATTACAGGTAAGGAGACAGGAAGGGTCTCAGTAGAGGTTTATTACAGGTGAGCATTACAAGGTGAGGGGTCTCAGTACAGTTATTAGATGAGAGGTGCCTCAGGGAGATGTTACAGTCGTAGCAACAGGTTGAGGGGTCTCAGTACGAGTTACTACAGCTGAGGAGACAGTGAGGGGGTCTCAGTAACGTTATTACGGATACAGACAGTGAGGGGTCTCATATGTTTATTACAGGAGAGGACAGAGAAGAGTCTCAGTACAGTTATTACAGGTGAGCCAGACAAGTTAGGGTCTCTAATATTTTACAAGTAGGAAACTGTGATGGGGTCTCATGGAGCGGGCGTTAGGTGATGGACAGGTGCGGGGTCTCAGTAGAGTTATTTACAGTGAGGAGACAGTGGAGGGGTCTCTGTATAGGTTATTAATCGGGGAGGAGGCAGATGGTTGGTCTCATACAGTTATTACAGGGGAGGGGCCTCCATACAATTTATGACAGGTAGCAGACAAGTGAGGGGTCTCAGTACAGTTATTACAGGAGAGAGAAGGAGAGTAATCTCAGTACAGTTTATTACAGTTTGAGCAGACACCCATGTTTTTGGGGTCTCATAGCGTTTGTTATTACAGGTACTGAACAGTGAGGGTCTCAGTAGAGTTATAACAGGTGAGGAACAGGTAGAGGGGTCTCCATTAGAGTTAACCGGTAAGGAGCCAGGTAGGGGTCTCAGTACCAGTAGTACAGGTGAGAGACAGGTAGGGGGGTCTCCAGTACAGGTTTTTACAGTGAGGAGACAGATGGGGGGTCTCAGTACAGTTATTACAGTAGGAGACAGGTGAGGGGGGCTCCGTACCTTATTCCAGGTGAGGGGGTCTCATAGAGTTATTACAGTGAGGGAAGGGGAGCGGTCTCAGTAGAGTTATTCAGGTGAGAGACGGGTGGGGGGTCTCAGTACAGTTATTACAGTGAGGAACAGATGGGGGGTCTCAGTAACGTTATTACAGGTGAGGGAGCAGATGGAGGGTCTAGTACAGTTATTCCAGTTGAGGAGACGGTGAGGGGTCTCGTACAGTCATTACAAACCGGGTGATGGTCTCAGTAGCGTTATTAAAGTAGAGACAGGAGAGGGGTCCTGCATGATTTATTAGCAGGTGAGAGAAACAGTGAGGGGTTCTCAGTAGAGTTTATTACAGTTGAGGAGACAGGTGAAAGGTCTCATTTGAGTTTGATTATACAGGGAGGAGACAGGACAGAGGTCTTCTATTAGAGTTTAAGTTGAGGAACAGGTGACGGTTCTCAGTGGAGTTACAGGTGAGGGTCTCTGTAAGTTATTACAGGTGAGGAAACTAGGTGAGGGTCTCAGTGAATTTATTAACAGTTGAGGAGGCGTTAGGGTTTCTCAGTAGATGTTTATTACCTACAGGTGAGGAGACAGGTTAGGGTCTCAGTAAGTTTTTACAGGTGAGTTAGACCGGAAGATATTCTCAGTACGATTTTATTTTCAGGTGAGAGAGCAGTGAGGGTTCTCCATTAGAGTTATTACAGGTGAGGAGACAGGTGAGGGGTCTCAGTAGAGTTATTACAGGTGAGGAGACGGTGAGGGGTCTCATAAGTTATTACAGGTGAGGAGACAGAGAGATATCTCGTAGGAGTTATTTCAGTGAGGAACAGGTGAGGGGTCCTCAGTAGAATTATTACAGGGGGAGACAGGTGAGGGGTCGCAGTAGAGTTTATTCCAGGTGAGGAGACAGGAGAGATATCATCAGTAGATTATTCCGGTGAGGAGACAGTTGAGGGGCTCAGTAGAATTATTACGTGAGGAACAGGTTAGGGGTCCTCATTAGCTTTTACAGGTGTGATACGATGATGGGTCTCAGTAAATTATTCCAGGTGGGAGACATGTGAGGGGTCCATATAATTATTACAGGTTAGGTCAGACAAGGTGAGGGCCTCGTAAGAAGTATAACAGGTGAGGAGACTGTTGAGGGTCTCAGTAATAATATACAGGTGAGGGACAGGTGAGTTGTTCTCAGTAGAATATTACAGTGAGGAGAACATTGAGGGGTCCTCAGTAGAATTAATCCAGTGAGGAGACGGTGGGGGGGTCTCAGTAGAATGAGTTTTACAGGTGAGGAACAGAAGATGTCTCATAAGTTATTACATACGGTGGGAGACGTGAGGGGTCTCAAGTGAATTTATTACGGTGAGGAGACAGGTTAGGGGTCTCATAAGGTTATTATACAAGGTGAGGAGACATGTTGAGGGGGCTCAGTAAAGTTATTACGTGAGAGACAGAGAGATATCTCAGTAGATTTTTTCGAGGTGGGGTTCTCAGTATAGTTATTACAGGTGAGGAGACAGTGCGGGGGTCTCAGTAAGAGTTATTACGGTGAAGGAGACAGGGAGGGGTCTCATAGGTTATTACGGTGAGGAGACAGGAGAGATATCTCATAGAGTTATTTCAAGGTAGCGGAGACAGGTGAAGGGGTCTCGTAGAATTCTTACAGGTGAGGAGACAGTGAGGGGTCTCAGTAAGAGTTTATACAGGGGGGAGACAGGAGAGATTTATCTCAGTAGAGTATTTTCAGGTGAGAGGACATTGGAGGGTCTCAGTAGAATTATTCGGGAGGGAGACAGGTTAGGGGTCACAGTAGAATTTATTACATGTGAGAGACAGATTAGGGGTCTCAGGTAGAAGATTACAGGGAGACAGGTGAGGGGTGCTAATTAGAATTATTGACGTGTGATGAGACAGGTGAGGGTCCATTAGAATATTACCAGGTGAGAGACATTGAGGGTCTCAGTAGAATTATTTACACACAGTGAGGAACAGGGAGTGGGTCTCCGTAGAATTTTACATGGTGGGATACATTTAGGGTCCTCAATAGAATGATTACAGGGTGGGAGACAGTGGGGGGTCTCAGTATAATTATTACAGGTGATGGATACAGGAGAGAGGTCTCGTAGAGTGTTACAGGTGAGGAAGACAGTTGAGGGGGCTCAGTAGAGTTATTGTCAGGTGACGACAGGTGAGGGTGTCTCAGTAGAGTTTATTACAGGTGAGAACAGGGTTTAGGGTCTCATAGAAATTTATACGGGTGAGGAGACAGGTGAGGGTCCTTCATAAAATTATTACAGTGAGGAGAACGGAGAGGGTCTCAGAAAATTATTACAGGTGAGGAGACAGATGGGGGTCTCATTAACTTTATTACAGGTGGGAGACGTTGAGGGTCTCCGTACAGTTATTACTGGTGAGGGTGTCTCAGGAGAAGTTATGACTAGGTGAGGAGACAGTGAGGGTCTCATATAGTTTTTACAGTGAGAGACGGGTGAGGGGGTCTCAGTACAGTTGTATTACAGGTGAGGGAGACAGATGGGGGTCCTCAGTACAGTTATGTACATTGAGGAGAAAATCAGGGGGTCTCAGTACCCTTATTACAGTGAGGAGACATGTGAGGGGGTCTCAGTACAGTCCATTACAGGTGAGGGTTCTCAGTAGATTTATTACAGGTGAGAGACAGGAGAGGGGGTCTCAGTAGAGTTTTACAGGTGCTGAGACAGGTGATGGTCTCAGTAATTTATTTACAGGTGAGAAACAGGTGAGGGGTCTCAGTTGAGTTATGACCACGTGAGGAGACATGAGGAGGTCTCAGTAGAGTTATTACAGTTGAGGAGACAGGTAACGGGTCTCAGTGGATTATCTACGGTAGGGGTCTCCTGTAATATTTATTACAGGGAGGAAACAGGTGAGGGTCCAGTGAATTTAATTACAGGTAGAGACAGGTAACGGGTTCAGTAGAGTTATTACAGGTGAAAAGACAGTAGGGGTCTCAGTAAAGTTTATTACAGGGAGGAGACGTAGGATAGGCCGTAGAGTTATTTTCCAGTGAGAGACAGGTTAAGGTTCTCCAGTAGAGTTATACGGTGAGGAGACAGGTGAACGGGATCGCATAGAGTATTTACAGGTGGGAACAGGTGAAGGGAACATCAGTAGTGTTTCTTACAGGGGAGGAACAGGAGGATGATATCTCAGTAGAGTTAATTTCAGGTGGGCAACAGGGGGGGTTCTCAGTGAGAATATATACAAGTAGGGACCGGGTTAGGGGGTTAGATCCAGAATCGAGTTTATTATCAGGTGAGGAGCCGAGAGGTATGTGGCTCTCAGGAGAGGGTATACATATCAGGTAAGGAGGAAACCGATGATGAGGGTCTCAGTGAGAAATTACAGTTTTAACACAAAAAGGAAGTGAGGAGACACAGTTTACATGGGGTATCCACAAGTTAGAAGGGTATATTACACATGGCACACAGGCATACAGCAATTTGAGATGGTCGGTGCATATATAATTTATTATAAGACCCAGAGTGAAGAACAGTTGGGGGTCTCATAAAGTATTACCCAGGGCATATGATGGTCCGTATCAACGTTGGGGAAGCACGACGTACTGGTCTCAGTGACTTATTAGCAGGTGAGGAGACAGTATGACACAGGGTTCTCAGTAGAATTATTACAGGTGAGGATGACATGTGAAGGGTCTCAGTAGAATTATACAGGGTGAGGAGACGGTAGAGCGGGTTCTCAGTAGAATATTACAGGTGAGGGAGACAAGGTGGGGGTCTCAGCAAGTAGAATATTACAGTGAAGGAGACAGGAAAGAGTCTCAGTAATGTGTGACCGTTGAGGGAGACAGGTGAGGGGTCTCATAGAGTTATTTGCAGTGAGGAGACAGGGTGAGGCGGTCTCAGTAGTTTATTACAGGTGAGAGACAGGTGAGGGAGCCCTCAGTAAATTATTACAGTGAGAAGATCGGTGATGGGGTCTCATTAGAATTCTTACAGGTTGAGGAGACATGGAGAGAGTGCTCAAGGTAGAAATTAATTATACAGGTAGGAGACAGATCGGGTGGATGTCGTCAGTACAGTTATTACAGGTGAGAGACCAGGTGAGGGGTCTCAGTAATTATTACAGGTGAGGATACATTGAGGGTTCATCCGGGGGAAGTATTACAGGTGAGGAACCGTTGAGGGGTCCCATAGACTTATTACAGGTGAGGCGCGTGAGGGGTCTCATTGCCAGAAATTATTACAGGTCGTGGAGAACAGGAAGAGGTCTCAGTAAGGTGGTTACAGTGAGCAGACAGGGGAGGGGGGTCTCAGGTAGAGGTATTACAGGTGAGAGGAGACCGGTGAGGGGGCTCAGTAGTAAGTTATTACAGGTGATGAGATCAGGTGGGGGGCCAGTGGAGTTATTACAGGTGAGGAGACAGGTGAGGGGTCTCAGTAGAATTATTATAGGTGAGGGGTCTCTTTTAATTAGTCTTTCTATTAGGACCCTCCAGTGACCTCTCTCTCTACATCTTGATGTAGTTTCTGTAGTAGGAGAGAAGATTTAAAACACTGACATTTTTCCCACAAGAAATTGTTATTTTAGTCTTTTTATAGAAAGGGGCCTGAGAGGCTCTCGCTTCCATATTAGGCTGTGTGCTTCGTGTTGTCTGTACGCAGTCATGGGTTACGTTTCTGTGAGTTAGTCCTGAACAAATCCAGTTTGGACCCAGAGGGAGAACAGAACACTTCTCAGGCCTCAATGTGGAAAATGGCTGAGGAGGTGACCGCCCCCCAGTGACCTGACCCTGGAGCTGCACACAGGATGAGAGTCATGGGGGTATGTACTGTCCAACATGATTTCATGTGTTGTACAGATGGATTGATCGAAAAATAGATAGTGAGAAGAAAGTGATGTGAGAAGGTGTAAAGGAACAGATACAAGCAAAGTATTGGAGGGTCTTCAAAGAACATAGACAAGGCCATGATAGAAGCATGGGCAGGGTTATAGGAAGGGCAGGGTTATAGGAAGGGCAGGGTTATAGGAAGGGCAGGGTTATAAGAAGGATATGGGCAGGGTTATAGGAAGGGCAGGGTTATAAGAAGGATATGGGCAGGGTTATAGGAAGAATATGGGCAGGGTTTTAGGAAGGATATGGGCAGAGTTATAGGAAGGATATGGGCAGAGTTATAGGAAGGATATGGGCAGAGTTATAGGAAGAGCAGTGCTTTAGGAAGGGTATGGGCAGGGTTATAGGAAGGGTATGGGCAGGATTATAGGAAGGATATGGGCAGGGTTATAGGAAGGGTATGGTCAGTGCTTTAGGAAGGTTATGGGCAGGGTTATAGGAAGGGTATGGGCAGGGATATAGGAAGGTTATGGGCAGGGTTATAGGAAGGATATGGGCAGTGTTATAGGAAGGTTATGGGCAGGGTTATAGGAAAGATATGGGCAGGGTTATAGAAAGGGCATGGGCAGGGTTATAGGAAGGATATGGGCAGAGTTATAGGAAGGGTATGGTCTGGGTTATAGGAAGGGTATGGGCAGGGTTATAGGAAGGTTATGGGCAGGGTTATAGGAAGGGTATGGGCAGGGTTATAGGAAGGATATGGGCAGGGTTATAGGAAGGACATGGGCTAAGTTATAGGAAGAGCAGGGTTATTGGAAGGATATGGGCAGGGTTATAGGAAGGGTATGGGCAGGGTTATAGGAAGGGTATGGGCAGGGTTATAGGAAGGGTATGGACAGGGTTACTGAATGAGCATTGGAAGAGTTAAAAGATGATAGAAAAGATAATAGGAACAACATGGACAACATTATAGTTAAAGCAAAGGCAGGACAGGGGTAAGAACATATAAAGAATTTGGGCAGAATAATAGGAAGAGCAAAGGGCATCATCATCGTCAGAAGATCACAGGCAGGATTATTGGAAGACGACAACTGGGCAAACTACTCGTGGATTTATTTATGTTTTTTACATTGATAACATTCAGTTGAGTTGGAAGTTGAGTATCGAGAAGGATGGATACATGGGGCTCCAGTGGGCGTCAGGAGTAATGGGAGCAGGTGAATGAAGGTGTAGGGGAGTGACTAAATCTTATATCACTTAGTTGGACATCGTATGGACATGGACACGGCGGAGGAATAGAGCCCAGGAGTAATGAGCACGGGAGGAGGACAAACTGACTCCTATCTTCTAAGTTACAAAGTTTCCTATAGATCACCAGAAAATATAGTAGTGAAGCAGCACTTATTTCTTTATTCCACCATAATAAAAAAGCGACTTTTCACTCTCTCTATGTCGGCGATATGAAGCCATGTATAATATATGTAATATATGTGTGCGCTGTAGTATTTACACCGGAGCCTATAAGTGACAGATGACACGTGAAAGGTATCTGATAGTATCTGATACAAGCGCAGCAGAGGGTCCGGAAGCTCCTGCTTGCTGTGTCATTGGTTCTGGTGCTGTCCAGACAGCTGCAATGATGTGTAATTGATGGACACCGAACGGTTAGCAGCAAGGACACATCAACCCTGTGATGGGATCTGCCTTCCCGTGTAATTAATGAGCGGGAGTGACGAGCTCCTCGCTATCTCCCGGCCGTCCATCTCCTCTCTGTGTCGCGTGTGGTACTCGGATCATTAATAGTAGATGTAGATATGGCTCCGGATCAGCCAGAACTACTCCATAAGCCCTGTGAGCAGCGAGGGACCACCATAGAGGTATTCCCCGAGGCGTCACTCACAGCTGATCAGTCACAGGGTCTAATTAGCCAGGAGTTACACAGAGAAATGAGCTGCGTCACCGCTGCGGCGTCCTGCAAACTGTGCATCAGCGCCATCGTCACCGAGGGTCATGTCCTGGCCACAGGGTTATACACGAGGTCACTAGAAAGGGATGTCATCAGTGTCACATGTGTATTTATGATTATTGTGAGCAGCACTAGGAGTACAGGGGTAGTGTGAGTAGTGCTGGGAGTACAGGGGTAGTGTGAGTAGTGCTGGGAGTACAGGGATAGTGTGAGTAGTGCTGGGAGTACAGGGATAGTGTGAGTATTGTTCTTTGCGTACAAGGGGTAGTGTTAGTAGTATCTGGGGAGTACAAGGGGTAAAGTGGGTGAAGATGTGCGGCGTACAAGGGGGTATTGTGTTTAGTAGTGCGGGGGAGTACTAGTATAGTGTGGAGTATGTGCTGGAGTACAAGGGGTTAGTATGAGTAGTGCTGGGACGTACCGGGATAGTGTGACTGTATTGCTATGGAGACGGCATTAGTAGTGATGGTAGTGCTGGCAGTACAGGGGGTAGTGTGAGTAGTGCGGGGAGTGACAACGGGGATAGTGTGAGTAGTGTCTTTGGGAAGTACAGGGGTGGTACGGTGTGCGTCGTGCTTGGGCTTACCGCGGGCATCTAGTGTGCGTTCGTGCTGGGAGTACAGGGAATCTTGGTGAGTCGTGCTGGGAGTCCATGGGTATTGTGAGTAGTGCTCGCGGAGTACAGGGATGTGTGCGTAGTGGGGCTGGGAGTACAGGGATGTGTGAGAGTGCGGGTGGAGTACAGGGGTAGTGTGAGTAGGCTGGGAGTAACACGGGGTAGTCGTGAGTAAGTGCTGAGGAGTACGGGTAGTGTGAAGTAGTGCTGGGAGTACAGGGATAGTTATGATAGAACTCTGCCTGGGATTACAGTGGTAGTGTTAGTGTGCTTTGGAGTACAGGGGTATTGAGTATGCTGGGAGTACAAGGGGTTGTGTAGTAGTTGCACGGCTGGGATTACAGGGACGTGTAGGTAGTCGCTTAGCGGAGTACAGGGGTAATGTGAGTAGTGCTGGGGTACGGATAAAGTGTGATACTGCTGGGAGTACAGGGGTAGGTGTGGAATTCGTGCTGGGCGACCGGAATAGTGGTGAGTAGTGCTGGGAGTACAGGGATAGTGCTTAGTAGTGCGGGGAGTCAGGGATAGTGTGATGTCGTGCTTGGGAGTACAGGGATAAGCATGTGAGTAGTGCGGGAGTACAGGGATAGTGTTAGTATTGCTGGGATACACATGGGATATTGGTTAGTAGTCTGTGGTAAGTAACAGGATAAGATGGGAATAGTATGCTTGGGAGTACAGGGATAGTTGAGTAGTGCTGGGAGTACAGGTATAGTGGGGTGAGTAGTGCTGGGAGTACAGGGGTAGTGTGAGTAGTGCTGGGAAGTACAGGGATAGATGATAGTAGTGATGTGAGTTCTCTGGGAGTACGGGATAGTGTGATAGTGCTGGGAGTCTCAAAGGGGTATAGGTGATTAGTGCCTGGGAGTACAGGGATACTGTGAGTAGTGCTGGGAGTACAGCAGGGTAGTGTGAGTATGCGGGTGAGTACAGGTAGGTGTGAGCTGGCTGGGATTACAGGGGTAGTGTGGAGTAGTGCTGGGAGACAGTGGTAGTGTGAGTGTGCTGGTGCGTGGATAGTGAGTAGGTGACTGAGTATGGACTGGGAGTACGTGCGGTAGTACGGTTGTGTCAGGTGTAGGATTGTAGTATCTGGTGTTACAGGGATAGTGTGAGTTAGTAGTGTGCTGGGGTACATGGAGTAGTGTGAGTAGTATGCTGGGAGTACGGGATAGGTGAGATCGTGCTGGGAGTACGGGATAGTGTGAGTATGCTGGGAGTACAGGGGTAAGTGTGAGTAGTGCTGGAGTACAGGGAAGTGGTGAGTAGTGCTGGAGTACAAAGGGTATATGTGAGTATTGCTTGGGAGTCAAGGGAGTAGTGATTGTGTAGTATGGCTAGTTGAGTCAGGTGCTGAGTGCTGTCTGTGAGAGTGGCTGGGAGTACAGGATCAGTTGAGTATGCTGGGGAGTACAGGCGTATGAGGGCTGATACAGGGAGTGAGTAATGCTTGGCAGTCGGGGTAGTGTGAGAGTGCTGGGAGTACAGGATAGTGTTGAGTATGCTGGATACAGGGAGTAGATAAGGGTGTGGAGTCAAGTGCTGTAGTACAGGGTATGTTGAGTAGTGCTGGGAGTAAACAGGATAGTGTGAGATGCTGGATAACAGTAGTATCTGGGGTATGGTATTGCAGTGTCGGGATACAGATAGTGAGTAGTGCTGGAGGTGTACTAGGGTAGTGTTGAGTAGTGCTTGCTGGGAGTACGGGATTTGATGTGAGTAGTGCTGGAGTACATGGATAGTGTGAGTAGTGCTGGAGTACAGGGTCCAGTGTGAGGTAGTGCTGGGAGTACAGCGGATAAGTGTGAGTAGTGCTTGGAGTACATGTAGTGGAGTAGTGGTGAACGTGATAGATGTGTTCTTGAGTACAGGGATAGTGTGAGTAGTGCTGGGAGTACAGGGATAGTGTGAGTAGTGCTGGGAGTACACAGGGGGTAGTGTGAGTATGTGCTGGGAGTACAGGAGTAGTGAGTAAGTGCTGGGAGTACAGGGAGTAGTGTGAGTAGTGGGAAAGGATGGCTATGCGGGAGTAAGGGTAAGTGTAGTGTGTAGTAGGTTGTGATGCTGGTAGTACAGGATATGTGGTAGTAGTGCTGGGAGATCAGGAAGTTGATTGTGCTGGGTAGTAATGCAGGTAAGTTGATACGAACGGGATCAGTGGTTGAGTAGTGCTGGGATTACCGAGTTGATAGTGAGTAGCTGGGCGTACCGGATAGTGTGATAAGTGCTGGGAGTAACAGGGATAGTGTGAGAGTGCTGGGAGTACGGGATAGTGGAGTAGTGCTGGATACAGGGTAGGTAGTGTGAGTAGTGCTGGGAGTAACAGGGGTGAAGTGTGAGTAAAGTGGTTGGAGTTGCGGATCAGGGATAGTGTGAGTAGTGCTGTGGGTACAGGGGTATTGTGAGTAGTGTCTGGGAGTACAGGGGTAGTGTTAGTAGTGGTCTGGGATGTACAAGGGATAGTGAGTAGTGCTGGGAGTACAGGATAGTGTGTGATAGTGCTCGGGACAAGGGACTAGTTGTGAGTAGGTGCTGGGAGTACAGGATATGGAGTAGTGCTGGAGTACAAGGGAAGTGTGAGTAGTGCGGGAGATACAGGGATAGTGTGAGTATGCTGGGAGGTACAGGATGTGTGAGTGTGCTGGGAGTACAGGGTAGTGTGGTAGTGCTGGGAGTACAGGTGATAAGTGTGAGTAGTGCTGGGAGTACATGATAGTGTGAGTAGTGCTGGGGTACGGGTTAGTGAGTCGGATCGTTAGTTATAAGTTGCTGGAGATACAGGGGTAGTGTGAGTTAGTGCTGGGAGTCAGTGATAGTGTAGTAGTGCTGGGATTAACATGGTATGTGTGGAGTAGTGCTGGAGTACAGGGGTAGTGTGAGTAGTGCTGGGAGTACATGTAGTGTGATAGTGCTGAGTAGATGGTGTGGAAGGCTGGGAGTACCAGGGATATGTGGAGCTGGAGTACGGACTAGTCGTAGTGCTGTAATGTAAGAGTGGGCGAGTCGGGAGAGTGTGAGTAGTGCTGGGAGTACAGGGATAGTGATTGAGTAGTGCTGGAATACCATGAGGGATTTGTGATATAGTGCTGGAAGTACCTGATAAGTGTTGGTAAGTGCTTGGATACGGATAGTGTGAGTAGTGCTGGGAGTACAGCGATAGTGTGAGTAGTGCTGGGTCGTAGAAGCTGATCAAGGGATAGTGTGAGTAGTGCTGGGAGTACAGGGATAGATTGAGTAAGTGCTGGTAGTACAAGGGATAGTTGAGTATTGCTTGGAGGTACGGAGTAGTGTGAGTAGTGCTTGGATACAGGGATGCTGGTGAGTAGTGCTGGGAGTACAGGACTAGTGTGAGTATTGCTGGGAGATTACAGGGGTATGTTAGAGTCGTGCTGGAGTACAGGATAGTGTGCAGTATGCTGGGGATCGTACGGGATAGTGGGAGTAGTGCTGGGATGTACAGGGTAGTTGTGATGTAGTTCTGGGAGTCAGGGGGTAGTCGGAAGTTGTGAGTAGTGCTTGGGAGTACAGGTGGGATAGTGGTGGTTAAGTATTGTTAGTAGGCTTGGAAAAGTAAGGGAGTAATGTCGTGAGAGTGCTGGGAGTACAGGGATAGTGTGAGTAGTGCTGGGAGTACAGGGATAGTGTGAGTAGTGCTGGGAGTACAGGGATATTGTGAGTAGTGCTTGGGGATACAGGAGTTATGTGGATAGTGCTGGGAGTACAATGGTGTAGTCTGGGAACGGTTATTGCTCGGGAGTATACAGAGGGTAGTGTGAGTATTTGCTGGGAGTACAGGGATAGTGTGAGTAGTGCTGGGTCAGGAGTACAGGGGTAGTGTCAGTAGTGCTGGGAGTACAGGGATAGTGTGATATTGCTGTGAGGTCAGGATGTGTGAGTAGGCTTGGGACATGGGAGTGTACTAAGTGTTATACGTAGTGTGAGTAGTTGCTGGGACTAAGGATAGTGTGAGTAGTGCTGGGAGTACAGTGATAGTGTGAGTAGTTGCTGGGAGTACAGGGTAGTGTGAGTAGTGCTGGATACAGGATAGTGTGAGTAGTGCTGGAGGACAGGGATAGTGTGAGTAGTCTGGGAGACGGATTGTGACAGGCTGGATAAGGGTGTGAGTATGCTGTGAGAGTACAAGGGAGTAGTGTGATCAGTGTCTGGTACCAAGGTTGTTGTAGTATGCGATGAAGAACAAAGCATAGATGTGAGTGTGCTGGGATTACAATTATATAGAAGGGAGTAGTGTGAGTTACAGCGGTAGCTGGGAGTATGATTGGTTTCAGGTAGTGGGAGTTTGTGGAGTAACATGGATAGTTGTGAGTAGTGCTGGGAGTACAGGGGTAGTGTGGTAGTGCTTGGAGTACCGACGTGTGATAGGTGTGTAAGGCGATAGTGACTGGGAGTACAGGCTAGTGTGAGTAGTGCTGGAGTACAGGGATGTGGTGAGTAGCTGGGAGTACCAGTATAGTGTGAGTAGTGCTGGGAGTAACAGGGTAGTTTGAAGTTGCTGGGAGTACCAAGGATCATGTGTGATAGTGCTGGGACGTACAGGGATATGTATTAGTAGTGCTGGGAGTACAGGGGTAGTGTGGGTAGTGCTAGGTCATGTCAAGTCGTGGTAGTGTGGGAAGGGTGTGTGAGTCCTGGGAGTACAAGGGTCGTGTGAGTACTGGCTGGTAGTACAGGGATAAGTGTGAAGTATTGCTGGGCAGTACATGGTGTGTGCGTAGTGCTGGGAGTACAGGGATTGATGTCGATACCGATTGTAGTAGTGCTGGAGTAACAGGGATTGTGTGT
This sequence comes from Engystomops pustulosus, assembly GCA_019512145.1. Lineage (NCBI taxonomy): Eukaryota > Metazoa > Chordata > Amphibia > Anura > Leptodactylidae > Engystomops > Engystomops pustulosus. The sequence goes on from WNYA01000372.1 coordinate 144,774, forward strand.
AGTGCTGGGAGAAGGGTGAGTGGTGAGTAGTGCTGGGGGTAGTACAGGGGTAGTTGAGTAGTTGCTGGGAGTTCAGGATAGTGTGAGTAGTAGCTGGGAGTACGGGTAGTGTGAGTAGTGCGGGGAGTACAGGGGGGGTACTGTGAGAGTTGCGTGGGAGTACACAGGGATATATGGAGTATGCTGGGAGTACGGGCTAGTGTGATGTAGTGCTGGGAGTACGGATCAGTTGTGAGGCGGTCCAGCTCGTGTCTCTGTGCTGCTAATACAGGGATAGTGTGAGTATGTGGCTCAGGGTAGTGTGCACATGGGTACTACCGATATGTGAGTAGTGCTGGGAGTACAGGGATATTGTGATATAGTCGGATTACAGTATTAGTTGCGGAGACGGGAAGTTGATAGCGGAAGGGAATGATTATGTGTAGACGGTTATTGATGTGCTGGGAGTACAGGGATAGTGTGAGTAGTGCTGGGAGTACAGGGATCAGATGTTCTGAGTAGTTGTTAGCTGGGAGTACGGGTTATGGATCTGGGGTACGTGGTAGGTAGTAGGTGGCTTGTACATGGGATAGTGTTATGTGCTGGGAGTAACAGGGGTAGTGCTGAGTAGTGGGCTGTTTGAGACACTGAGTACAGGGGATAGTGTGAGTAGTGCTGGGAGATACAGTGAATGGTGGAGTAGTGCTGGAGTACATGGGTAGTGTGAGTAGTTGCTGGGAGTACAGGATAGTGTGAGTAAGTGCTGGGAGTACAGGGGTTAGTGTTGAGTAGTGCTGGAGTTACAGGGATAGTGGGGTAGTCTGGGAGACAGGGTCTATGTCGGATCAGGGATAGTGGTGAGTAGTGCTGGAGTTAACAGGGAGTTATGTTAGTAGTGGCTGGGAGTCAGTATTCTGAGCAGGGTAGTGTGAGTAGTGCTGGAGATTACAGGGATAGTGTAGCTAGTGCTGGAGTACAGGGATATGTGAGTAGTGCTGGGAGTCAGGGGTATGTGTGAGTTAGTTGCTGGGAGTACAGTGGTAGTGTGAAGTAGTGCTGGAGTACAGGGGAGTGTGAGTTAAGTTGCTGTGGAGTACAGGATAATGTGAGTAGTGCTGGGAGTACAGGTGTGTGATATGTGGGTACGGGTATGTTAGTCTGGGAGTACAAAAGGGATGTTGAGTATTGCTGGACAGTACAGGGAAGTGTGAGTAGTGCTGGAGTACAGGGATAGTGTGAGTAGTCGATAGGAGTACAGGGATCGTGTGAGTATGCTGGAGAGTACAGGGTGGTGATAGTCTGGAGTACAGGGCTAGTGTAGTAGTTGCTGGAGTATACAGGGGTGAAGTGTGAGTAGTGCTGGGAGTACCGTATGATATCTGAGACAGTAGTGGTAGTCTGAGTAGGGTGTGTGAGTAGTGCTGGAGTACGGTTGTGCTAGTGTGGGGTACAGGTGTGTAGTAGTTGCTGGAGTACAGGGCGTTGAGTAGTCTGGAGTAGATGGCTGTCGGAGTAGTGCTGGATCAGGGGTAGTTGGAGTAGGTAGCTGGGAGTACAGGGATAGTGGGTTAGTGCTGTGGAGGACAGAAAAAGGGCGTAGTGGTGAAGTGTGCTGGGTAGACAAAAACGGGGGATTGATAGTGGGAGTACAAGTGGTGGAGTAGTGGCTGGACGTACACGGGTCAGTGTGAGTATGCTGGAGTACAGGTTGTGTGAGTAGTGCTGGAGTAGCTAGGTAGATGGCTGAGACGGGATAGTGTGAGTATGCTGAACAAGATAGTTGAGTAGTTGGTAGTCAGGGTGTAGTAGTGGCTGGGAGTAATGGGTGATTGCTGGTAGTACAACAGGGTTCGGAGCTGTAGTGCTCTGGGATACAGGAGAGTGTTAGTAGTGCTGGAGTACAGGAAAAAATTTTAAAAGTGTGAGTTGTCGGGTCAGGTTAGTGCTGAAGTACAGGTGTGGTAGGCTGAGTTACAAGGGGTAGTTGAGTAGTGTCTGGGAGTACAGGGGTAGTGTGCGTAGTGCTAGGAGTACGGAATATGTGAGTAGTGCCCTGGGGAGTACTGGGGTAGTGTGAGTAGTGCTGGGAGTACTGGGTAGTGTGAGTAGTGCTGGGAGTACAGGGGGTCAGTGTGGATGAGGGCTGGCGAGTACAGGAGTAGTGTGAGTATGCGGGGAGTACCGACTGGATAGTTGTAGTAGTGCGGGAGTACAGGGCGTAAGTGTTGAGTATGCTTGGATTACAGAAGTGGTGAGTAGTGCTGGGAGTACAGGCGGATAAGTGTGAGTAGAACTGGGGAGTCAGGGATTTGTGACGGTGCTGGGAGTACAGATAGTGTGAGTATGCTGGGAGTACAATGGGATAGTGGTGATTTAGTTCCTGGGAGTTTACATGGGATAGTGTCGAGTAGTAGCTGGGAGTACAGGGTAGTGTGAGTAGTGCTGGATATACACAGGGATAGTGGTGAGTAGTGCTGGTAGTAAAGGGATAGTGTATTAGTGCTGGGAGTAAGGAAGTGTTTTGAGTATGCTGGTAGTACAGGGGTATGTATGAGTTCTGATACAGGGATAGTGTTGAGTATTGCCTGGAAGTACACGGGGTAGTGTGAGTAGTTGTATTCTGGGAGTACAGGGGTAGTGTGAGTATTGGCTGGGTACAGGATCGTGTGATTAGTGCTGGTATCTAACAGGGGTAGTGTGCGTAGTGCTGGGATACAGGGATACGTTTGGAGTAGTGTGATCACAGGGATGTTGTTGAGTAGTGCTGGGAGTAACAGGGATTATTGTGTGAGTAGTTCTCGGGAGTACAAGGGATAGTGTGAGTAAGTGATGGAGTACAGGGGTAAGTGTGAGTAAGTGCTGGGACGTACGGGATCTGTTAGTAGTGCTGGGAGTCAGGCGATAGTGTGAATATTGCTGTGAGTACAGGGATAGTGTGGAGTAGTGCCTGGGTAGTACTGGGTAGTGTAGTACTGGTTTGTGGAGGTGTTACAGTGGAGTATTGTGATGGTATGCTGGGAGTACATAGGGATATTGTGACGTAGTGCTGAGGAGTACAGGGGTAATGTGAGTTATTGCTGGGAGTACCGGGGTAGTGGTGAGGTGTGCTGGGAGTACTACGGATAGTGTGAGTAGTGCTGGGTACAGGGTATTGTGGTAGTGCTGGATCCAGGATAGTTGTGACTAGTGCTGGGATACACGGATCTCCGTGTGAGTAAGTAGTGCTTGGAGTACCGGGTGATAGTGTGGAGTAGTGCTGGGAGTACGGGTTACTTGTGAGTAGTGCTGGGAGTACAGGGTAGTGTGAGTAGTGCTAGGATTACAAAGAGGTAGTGTGATAGTGCTGGGAGTACAATCGGGATGTGTGAGTAGTGGCTGGGAGTCAGGGGTAGTGTGAGTAGTGCTTGGGAGTACACGGCGATAGTGTGATATAGTGCTGGGTAAAGGGCCGTGTGAGTAGTGCTGGGATGTACACTGGATAAGTGTGAGTAGTGCTGGGATTACAGGATCGTGTGATTAGTTGCCTGGGGTACAGGAAGAGTGTGCGTAGTGCTGGGAGTACAGGGTAAGTCACATAGAGTAGCTGGGAGTTACAGGATATTGTGAGTAAGTGCTTGCGGAGTACAGGGATAGTGTGAGTATGCTGGGAGTATCAGTGGTAGTGGTGAGTAGTAGCTGGTATACAAGATATGTGTGAGTATTCTGGGAGTCACAGGCTAGTGTGAGTAGTGGCTGGGAGTACAAAGGCTACGTTTGAGTAGTGCTGGGAGTACAGAGATAGTGTCAGTAGTGCTGGGAGTACAGGGATAGTGTTAAGTTAGTTGACGGGATACGTGGTAGTGTGAGTAGCTGGGGAGTACATGGGATAGTTGTGAGTAGTGCTGGGCGTACAGGGATGTTTGCGTAGTGCTGGGAGTACAGGGATAGTGTGAGTAAAGTGCGGGGAGTACAGTCGATATGTGAGTAGGCTGGGAGTACAGGGGTAGTGTGAGAGTGCTGGGAGTACCCGGGTAAGTGTGAGTAGTGCTGGGAGTCACATGGGAATTGTGAGTATGGCTGTTAGTACAGCGGATGAGTATGAAGTAGTGCTTGGAGTACAGGGGTAGTGTGAGATATGCTGGAGTACAGGTTAGTGTGAAGTATGGGCTGGGAGTACAGGGGTAGTGTCAGTAGTGCTGGGAGTACAGGGATAGTGTGAGTAGTGCTGGGGAGTCAGGGGTAGTGGTGAGTAGTGCCGGGGACAGTAAAATGGATAGTGTGAGTAGTGCTGGGAGTACAGGGATAGTGTTAAATAAGTGCTGTTAGTACAAGGGATAAGTGGTGAGTAGTGCTGGAGTACATGGATGTGTAGTAGTGGCTGGGAGTACATGGGTAAGTGTGAGTAGTGCTGGGAGTACAGGATATGGTGAGTTAGTGCCTGGGAGTACAGGGGTAGTGTGAGTAGTGCTGGAAGGTAACAGGGATAAGTGTGAGTAGTGCTGGGAGTTCAGAGGATATTGTGAGTAGTGCTGGGAGTCAGGGGTGAGTGTGAGTAGTGTGGGAGTACAGGGTAGTGTGAGTAGTGCTTTTGGGGGGTGAGTGACAAGGGGGTGGTGCTAGTTTGGTTAGTTTGGGGTTTTTGGGCGGGGAGGGGGAAGGGTGTTTGGTATTTGTTGGGGAGTTATCTTATGGGGGGGTTAGTTTGTGTAGGGCTGGGTAACGGGATATGTATTAGTCTGGGTATCGGGATAGTTGTTGTATGCTTGGGGTTTTTTTGAAGGCCCCGATGGTGAGTGCGGGAGGTGAGGCGGGGTAGGAGTTTGCTGTTGTTCGGTGGGGGGTGGGTGACTATTGGGTGGCTGGAGCAGGTGTAGTCAGTGGGGAAGGTCGTGTTGGTAGTGCACTGGGGAGTACAGTGAGTAGTGTGAGCAGTGCGACTAGTAGTACAGGGGTCGGATATTGTGGTAAGAGTGTTGAGTACGGCGTACAGGGTAGTGTGAGTTGCTGGAGTACAGGGGTGTAGTGATTGTGCGTGCGGGAGTCCAGGGATAGTGTTGAGTAGTGCTGGGAGACAGGGTAGTTATAGTAGCTCGGGGAGATCATCGGGATCTAGTGGTGAGTAGTGGCGAGCAAGTACAGGGATTAGTGTGAGTAGTGTGGGAGTCAGGGTAGGGCGTCTGCAGGGGTAGGATGTGCTGAGTGTGGCTGGGAGTACAGGAGAGTAGTGGTGAGTAGTGGCTGGGGATTACAGGGTAGTGTGAGTAGTGCTGGGTAAGGGAAGTGTGAGTAGTGCTGGGAGTACAGGGGTAGTGGGAGTAGTGCTGGGAGACCGGATAGTCGGCGTATAGGTGAGTCCAGGTACGTGGGAGTAGCACATGGGGGGCGTGTGAGTAGGTCTGGAAGTTACCGGGGGTGCGCGATGTGGGTACGGGATAGTGTGGCTAGGTGAGTACAGATGGATAGGTGAGTAGATGCTGGAGTACCGGGGATCTGTGTGAGTGTGGTGGGAGATACAGGGATTGTGGAGTAGTGCTGGGAGTACCGGGGTAGTGGAGAAGTATGCTGTGGTTATCACGTCCAGGGTAGTCGGTGAGTCGTGCTGGGCGTACCGGGTAGTTGAGTAGTGCTGTCGGGTCTGTACGGTCGGAGTACAGTGTGTAGTATGCTGGGAGTACAGGGCTAGTGTGAGTAGTGCTGGGAGTACAGGGGTAGTGTCGGTCGTGCGGGAGTACGGAGCGTAGTGTTGAGTAGTGCTGGAGTAAGGGAGTAGGAGGCAGAAGAGTAGTTGTATTGTGCTGGGAGTACAGGATTTATGTGTGAGTTGTGAGTCAGTGCGGAGTAAGGGGTAGTGGGAGTAGTGCATGGGAATACAGGGAGGTAGTGAGCTAGTGCGACTTGGAGTACAGGGTATCGTGTGAGTAAGTATGCTGGAGTACAGATACGTTATGTGCGTGGTGGCAGTACAGGGGATAGTGTGAGTAGTGCGGGAGATACCAGGAGATAGTGGACAGTAGTGCTGGGAGTACAGAGGGTAGTGTGGTAGGGGAGTAAGTGCTAGTGTGAGTGTGGGACAGGGGTATAGAGTGTGACGTGAGTGGGTAGTGTAGAGTAGCAGGGAGTACGGATGTGGTAGTCGGTTAGGCGTGTGGATCGGCGGTAGTACAAGGGGTCAGTGTGATTAGTGCTTGGAGTACCACAGGGGTCGTGTGAGTAGTCTGGAGTCAGAAGTGTGAGTAGTGCTGGGAGGATAGGTATAGTGATGGGTAGGGGATGAGTGTAGTTTTGTCTGCTGAGTACAGGGGGTAGTGTGATGTAGTGCTGGTCGAGTACAGGGTGTTGAGTCAAAGTGCTGGGAGTCACGGCGAGTGTGTAGTGAGGAGTTAGTTCAGGTTTGTTGCTGGGATGAACAGGTTAGTGTGAGTATTGTGGGAGTACGGATCGTGTGCGGAGTACGGTAGTGGAGTAGTGCTGGGAGTACAGTAGATAGTGATTAGTTATGCTGGGAGTACAGGGATAGTGTGAGTAGTGCGGGGTCAGGATATTGTGCAGTAGTGCTGGGCGTACGGGATAGTGTGAGTACGTGCCTGCGGCAGTACAGGATAGGAGTGAGTAGTGCTGGGAGACAGGGATAGTGTGGTAGTGCTGGTAGTACCGGAATGTGAGTATCGCTGGGACGTGGTAAGTGTGAGTAGTGTGAGTCCAGGGTGCTCGGGATATAGAAGGTGATAGTGTGGAGTAGTGCTGGGAGTACAATCGGACCTAGTGTGAGTAGTGCTGGGAGTACAGGGGTAGTGTGAGTAGTGTGGAAGACAGGGATAGTGTGATATGCTGGGACAGATAGGGGTATCAGGGGTACAGGGTAGGTAGTAGTGGCTGGGAGTACAAGGGATAGTGTGAGTAAGTGCCTCGGAGTACCAGGATATGTTGAGTCAGTGCTGGGAGTAACAAGGGGTAGTGTGGTCATCTGTAGCTGGGATTAGTGCTGGACAGGTAGGTGCGATAGTGCTGGGAGTACAGGGATAGTGTGAGTAGTGCTGGGGGTACAGGGATAGTGTGAGTAGTGGGAGTATAGGGATAGTGTGAGTAGTGCTGGGAGTACAGGAGAATGTGGTAAGTGCTGGGAGTACGGGATATGTGAGTAGTCGCTGGGGTATCAGGGATATAGCTTAGTGCGGGAGTACGGTGTGGGAGACGATACAGGGTAGTGTGAGTAGTATGGAGTACACCGGCGATAGTGTGGAGTAGTGACACTGGGAGTAGGAGCAGGGATAGTGTGGAGTAGTGTGGGAGTCAGGGTAGTGTGAGTAGTGTTTGGGATTACAGTGAGTCGTGTGGAGTAGTGGCGGGAGTACAGGGGTAGTGTGAGTAGTGCTGGTAGTACAGGGGTAGTGTGAGTAGTGCTGGGAGATACAGGGATAATTGTGAGTAGTGGCTGTTGTACAGGGATCTGTGATCTAGTGCTGGGAGTAGCAGGGATAGTGTGAGCAGCAATAGGAGTCCAGGGGTGTGTGAAGTAGTGGCTGGGAGTAACAGGGTAGTGTAAGTAGTGTGGGAGTACAAGGGGTAGTTGATATTCTGAGAGTAAAGGGATAGTGTGGTAGACTGGGAGTACAGGGATCGTTGTGAAGTAGTGCTGGTAGTACATGGATAGTGTGAGTAGTGCTGGGAGTACAGGGGTAGTGTGAGTAGTGCTGGGAGTACAGGGATAGTGTGAGTAGTTGCTGGTAGTACATGGGGTAGTGTGAGTTTGGCTGGGAGTACAGGGATAGTGTGAGTAGTGCTGGGAGTACAGGGGTAGTGTGAGTAGTGCTGGGAGTACAGGGGTAGTGTGAATGCTGGGAGTACAGGGGTAGTGTGAGTAGTGCTGGGAGTACAGGGGTAGTGTGAGCGTGCGGAGTACATGGGTGTGTGAGTAGTGCTGGGTACAAGTACAGTGGTATTTTGGAGTAGTGCTGGGAGTACAGGGGTAGTGCTGGAGTAGTTGCTGGAGTACACAGGATAAGTGGTGAGTAGTTCGCTGTGTTGAGTTATAACAGGATAGTGGGACGTATGTTCTCGGAGTACAGGGGTAGTTGTGAGTAGTGCTGGGAGTAACATCTGTTGGATTCACTGCTGTGATAGTGCTAGACAAGAGTTACACTTATTTAACTCCGGTGTTAGTTATAGAGTTTAGTCGTCTGGGCATAGTACAGGGGTCGTAACTTGATTTGTCGACCTGGGGAGTACAGGGATATAATGTGAGTTAGTGCTGGGTGTCACGAGTGACAAGGGATTTGATGACGTGAGTAGGGATAGCATATGGGAGTAACTAAAAGGCGGAGTTTGTCCTAAATGTATCCAGTACCTAGGATTGTATGCTTATGGAGTTCAACTCCAATGAATGGAAAGTACACGGGGTACTTGTCACGGTGATGTGTGATATTCTTGCTGGTTCTTTATTAAACTCCTAACCAGGATAGGGGATGGATAGTAGGGGTGAGTAAGTCGCTGCTGAGGTCTCAGTACAGGGTATCGTTGAGTAGTGCTGGTGAGTCACACATAATGGGTGATCGTCGGGTGTAGTAGTGCTCGGGAAAGTATAACATAGTGGTAGTAACTTTTTCGCCATGTGAGCCTAGCATGCTGGGATACAGATGGGTAAAATAAATGATCAATTCAATTGCGTGTGAGTAGTGCTAGGGGCTAGTAACCAGAGGCAGTATAGAGGTGCCTAATTCGCAGTTCTAGCTGGGTTAGCTAAAAGTCAGATAGCACAGGTGATTCTAGAGGTAACGAACAGTGAGATATTTACTAGCTGGGTAGTTCAACACAAAAATGGACATCGGCAAGATCAAAGTGTTGATGAGACGGTGAGAATTCTTTTAGAGACTAGTCGGACAGGGGGGGTATGTCCTACAAAGTGGGATGGAACTCATTGAGAAAAAATAGATGCCTGAGATGGACCAGTACAGGGATATTAGGCATGGTGAAGTTGGTGGTCGACATGGATAGAAGCGAGACCTCATTATCTTACATAGTGATAGTGTGACGTAAGTGCTGGGATTACGATAAGATAGTATCAGTATGACAGCTGCTAGTGCAGGGAGTCCAGGGATATTGTATTAGTGCTGAGGCGACTGTTAGGGAAGTTTCCATTAATCTACACACCAGGGTTTCTATAGCTTGTGTGTGAAAGTAAGTGACCGTATTTGTGCGACATGGGAGTATGACCAATTAAAGAAACTGGAATACAGTGTGAGTAAGTGGCATTATTATCCAGAAGCTAGCCGGGAACTGTGGGGACAGGGGCTTCTCTGGTAGTGTAGTCACATAAATGCTTCCGCCTTGATGTAGTACCATGGGACTACTACAAACGAGTGTGAGTAAGTTCTGGGAGTAAAGGGATAGTGTGAGTAGTCTGGGAGTCAGGGATAGTAGTGACTTCGTTGCTGGGAGTCCACGGTTCGACGGTAATGAAGCTTATTCTGGGAAGTAACAGGGGGGCTAACCGCTGTTGTGAGATCTTAGCCGCATGGAGGCGATTCCACTAGCTTTGCTGCTTGTTATTGTAGTGCTGGGCGTCCCGGGTCGTGTTCGTCGTGCTGGGCGCTGATCCCGGGCTGCCTGCGGCGTGCGGCGTTTCACTTGTTCCGTCACCCCGTTCTCCGTTTGCGATCGTTACGCTTGCTTCCAGTATCAGTTTTCTCTATGTGCTCTTACTGTGAGTACAGGGTTAGTGTGGAGTACGTTTGGTGGACTGGGAGAGTACAGGGTAGTGTGAATCTAGGGATTTACTATGTTGGATTACAAAATGCGTTTTTTCTTTTTATTGCTTTCTTGGTATGTCCCAGTTGTCATTCTCCTCTCTTCTTATTGTCTTGGTGATTGCCAGTGTGCATTTCTTGTTTATTAGTATCTTTTTCTTGCCACGGCGTTTTACATAGGGCGTGGTACGTTATATTCTGGGTGGCGGGGTGTTAGCGGGGGGGGATCGGCGTGAGGTGATGAATGATACCATTTTACACTCAATATTTAACATTTCTCTTACTTATTCATCTAGACGATTCTCTCTATAACCCCTTTTCTAGACTACATTAGGTTGAACAGGGGCAGCAAAACTTGTCGATTAACTATCTAGGAGTAGTCCGTTTTATTAAAAAGAAACCGTCTGTATAACTCTAATAAGTGAGTAGTGCTGGAGTACGTACTGACAAGGATATTGTGAGTAGTGTAATGGCGTAACAGGGTTGCCTTCGTTTCTGTATTATCATGGGATTGTACCGTATCTACTTATTGATATAAGAATCAGATATTAATTACATCAGGGGTAAGTGTCAGTAGTGCTTTGGGGAGCTAACAGGGTTGTTACGACTCTATGATTCGAGCTGGATAGCATGTGTCATTTCCATGTGATTGATTCGTGCATGTTAGTATCAAACGGGGTAGTAGTGAGTAGTGCTGGGAGGTCCACAGGGTATCAATTGTTGAGTCATGTGCTGGGAAGTTGATAGCAGGGGGTAGGGTAAGGGTTCAGTACATTGCTGGGAGACAGGATAGTGTACGTAGTGCTGGGTTACAGGGTTAGGTGACGGGGGTCAAGGCTGGAGTCTCAAGGGGTAGTGTGAGTAGTGCTGGGAGTACAGGGGGTAGTGGAGTAGTGCTGGGGAGTACAGGATAGTGTTAGTAGTGTGCTTGGCAGATACAGGGGTATGTGAGTGTTGCTTGAGTACAGGATATGTGAGTAGTGCGGGAGTAGGGGGGGGGGGATGTGTGAGTAGTGCTGGGATACGGTATATGTGAGTAGTGCTTGGGAGTACAGGGTAGTGTGAGTAGTGCTGGGAGTCAGGGATGGTGTGGCGTCACTGCTGTCGGAGTACAGTGGATAAATTTGAGTAGTGCTGGGAGTACAGGGATAGTGTGAGTAGTGCTGGGAGTACAGGGATAGTGTGAGTAGTGGCTGGGAGTACAGGGATAGTGTGAGTCGGTCGGGGAGTACAGGGTAGTGGAGTAGTGCGGAGTACATGGGTATGTCATAGTGCTGGAGTACAAGGGATAGTGTGAGTCAGCTGGGCAGTACAGGGGTAGTGTGAGTAGTGCTGGGAGTACAGGGATAGTGTGAGTAGTGCTGGGAGTACAGGGATGTGTGAGTATTGCTGGGGAAGTACAGGGGATCGTGTGAGTATTGCAATGGGAGTACAGGGGTAGTGTGATGTAGGCTGGAGTACAAGGGGTAGTGTGGAGTCGTGCTCGTGAGTACAGGGTTATTGTGAGTATGTGGTCTGGGAGTACAGGGATAGTGTGAGTAGTGCTGGGAGTACAGGGGAGTGTGAGTAGTGCTGTGGAGTACAGGGAATAGTGTGAGTGAGCTGGAGTCAGGGGTAGTGTTGAGTAGTGCTGGGAGTACATGGTGTGTTAGTAGTGCTGGGAGTACAGGGATAGTGTGGAGTAGTGCGTTGGGCGTACAGGGGTAGTGTGATTATTGCTGGGTACAGGGATAGTGTGAGTAGTGCTGGGAGTACAGGGATAGTGTGAGTAGTGCTGGGAGTAACATGGAAATGTAGTAGTGCTGGGAGTACGGGGTATGGAAGTAGTGGCTGGGAGTACAGATAGTGTGCGTAGTTCTGTAGTGACATGGCTAGTGTGAGTAGTCTGGGAGTACAGGGATAGTGTGAGTAGTGCTGGGAGTACAGGGGTAGTGTGAGTAGTGCTGGGAGTACAGGGTATTGTATAGTGCTGGAGTACAGGGGTAGTGTGAGTAGTGGCGGGGATTACAGGCTAGTGTGAGTAGTCTGGAGTACAGTGATAGTGTGAGTAGTGCTGGGAGTACAGGGATAGTGTGAGTAGTGCTGGATACAGGATTGTGTGAGTAGTGCTGGATACAGGGGCGTGGAGTAGTGCTGGGAGTACAGGTGTAGTGGTGAGTAGTGCTGGGAGTAACAGGGATAGTGTGGTAGTGCTGGGTAGTACCGGATATTGGTGAAGTAGTGGCTGGAGTACAGGGATAGTGTGAGTATGCTGGAGTACAGGGATAATGTGGTATAGTGCTTGGGAGTCCGGGAGTAGTGTGAGTAGTGCTGGGAGTACAGGGAGAGTGGTGAGTATGCTGGGAGTCCCGGCTAGTGTGAGAGTGCTGGGAGTACAGGATAGTGTTAGTAGTTCTGGGAGTACAGGATATGTGAGTAGGGCTTGTAGTACAGGGGTAGTGTGAGTATGGCCTGGAGTACAGGGGTAGTGTTATGTAGTGCTGGGAGTACAGGGGTAGTGTGAGTAGTGCTGGGAGTACAGGGATAGTGTGAGTAGTGTGCTGGATTAACAGGTTAGTGTGAGTAGTGCTGGAGTACAGGGGAGTGCGGAGTATGCTGGGAGTACAGGGGTATTGTGAGCGTGCTGGGAGTACAGGGATAGTGTGAGTAGTGCTGGGAGTACAGGGATAGTGTGAGTAGTGCGGGGAGTACAGGGATAGTGTGAGTAGTGCTGGGATGACAGGGGTAGTGTGAGTAGTGCTGGGATACAGGTGATAGTGTGAGGTTAGCGGGGGTACAGGGTTAGTGTGAGTATTCTGGAGTCCATGGTTAGATGTGAGTATGCTGGGATTACTGGAATATGGGTATGTGCTTGGGAGTACAGTATAGTGTGAGTTGCTTGGGAGGACGGGGTAGTGTGAGAGTGCTGGGAGTAACAGGGGTATGGTGATATGCTTGGAGTACAGGGGTACGTGTCTTAGTGCGGGGAGTAACAGTGATAGTATGAGAAACAAAAATAGTGCTGTGATTACAGGGATTATTGTGAGTAGTGGCTGGGAGTACAGGGGCAGTGTGTGATAGTGCTGGAGTATACAGGGGTAGTGTGTGAGTAGTTGCTGGGAGTACAGGGATTTAGTGGATGTGCTGGGAGTACAGGTATATGTGAGTAGGGGCTGGGTCGTACAGGGTATTTGTGGAGTAGTGCTGGTAGTACAGGGGTATGTGAGTAGTGCTGGGAGTACAGGTAGTGTGAGTAGTGCTGGGAGTACAGGTAGTGTGATATTGGCTGGAGTACAGGGGTAGTGTGAGTATGCTGGAGTACAGGGTAGTGTAGTAGTTCTGGGAGTACATGTATAGTGTGATTAGTGCTGTAGTACAGGGATAGTGTGATATGAGGTGCTGGAGTACAGGGGTAGTGGTGAGTAGTGGCTGGGAGTACAGGTATAAGTGTGGGAGTAGTGCTGGAGTCCAGGGGTAGTGTGAGTAGTGCTGGGAGTACAGGGGTAGTGTGAGTAGTGCTGGGAGTACAGGGGTAGTGTGAGTAGTGCTGGGAGTACCGTGGATAGTGTTGAGTAGTCTGGGAGTACAGGCAAGTGTGACGTATTGCTGGGAGTACAGATAGTGGTGAGTCGTGCCTGGGAAGTCAGGATAGTGTTAGCGTTCTGGTACCGGGACTAGTGTGAGAGTGCTGGAGTACTGGGATGTGGGTTTTTGGGACAGTAGTGCTGGGAGGACAGGGATGTGTGAGTAGTGCTGGGAGTCAGGGATAGTGTTGAGTAGTGCTGTGATACAGGGATAGTATGGTGAGTAGTGGCTGGGAGTACAGGGGTAGTGGGTGAGAGTGGCGGGAGTAACAGGATGTGTGAGTAGTGCTGGATACTGGATAGTGTGAGTAGTCTGGGTGTACAGGGTAGTGTGAGTACGTGCTGGGAGTACCGGGATAGTGTGGAGTGTGCTGGGATTAGAGGGATATGTGAGTAGTGGTGCCTGGGAGTACAGGAAGTGTGAGTAGGCTGGGAGTACTAGGATAGTGTGAGTAGTGCTGGGAGTACAGGGTAGTTTGGGTTAGTGCTGGAGTACGGGGTAGTGTGAGTAGTGCTTGGAGTACAGGTATCGTGTGAGTAGTTGCTGGGGAGTACAAAGGGATAGTGTGTAGTGCTGGGAGTACAGGATAGTGTGAGTAGTGCTGGGAGTACAGGATAGTGTGGAGTAGTGCATGGGAGTACGGGATAGTGTGGTATGCCTGGGAGTACAGGTAGTGTGAGTAGTGCTGGGAGTACAAGGATTAGTGTGAGTAGTGCTGGGAGTACAGGGGTAGTGGAGTAGTGCTGGAGTACAGGGATGTGTGAGTAGTGCTGGGAGTACAGGGGTAGTGTGAGTAGTGCTGGGAGTACAGGGGTAGTGTGAGTAGTGCTGGGAGTACAGGATCGTGTGCTTGTGCTGTGATATACAGTGTAGTGTGAGTAGTGCTGGGAGTCTAGGGTAGTGTGAGAGTAGATGCTGGGAGTACAGGGATCGTGTGAGTAGTGCTGGGAGTACAAGGATATGTGAGGTAGTGCGAGTACAGGGTAGTGTGAGTAGTGCTGGGAGTACGGATAGTGTGAGTGTGCCGGGAGTAGGGATAGTGTGAGTAGTGCTGGAGTACCGGGGTTTGTGATTATTGCTGTGGATTACACAGGGATAGAGTGAGTAGTGCTTGATAGCAGGGATAGTGTGAGTATGTTCTGGGAGTAAGGGTATCGTGTGGTAGTCCTGGAGTACACGGGGTAGTGGTGAGTAGGGCTGGGAGTACAGGGGTAGTGTGCGTAGTGCCTGGGTACATGGATGTGTGATAGTGCTGGAGTACAGGGTAGTGTGGTAGTGCTGGAGTACAGGTATAAGTGTGAGTGGGCTGTTGAGTACAGGGGTAGTGTGAGTAATGTGTTGGAGTACAAGGGGTCGTGTGAGTATTTTCTGGAGTACAAGGATAAGGTGAGTAGTGCTGGGAGTACAGTGGATAAGTTGCTGAGTAGTGCGGGAGTACAGGATTTGGAGTAGTGCTGGGAGTACAGGGGTAGTGTGACTAGTGCTCCTCATAGGGTGGGGGTACTGGCTGTGCCTGTGAGGAGGGCAGGGGTAGGCTCTCCTGGGATGGGGGTGCTGGATGTGCCTGTGAGGAGGGCAGGGGTAGGCTCGGATAGGGTGGGGGGGTGCCTGCTGTGCCGTAGGAGGCAGCGGCATGTTCAGCTGGGGGTGGGGGGTTTTTTTTGGGGGTGGGTTGCTGGTCCTGTTCCTGTGAAGGACCGGGGAGTACCCTCGGCTGGGTGGGGGGGTGCTGTCTTGCCGTGAGGAGGGGCAAGGGTTAGGCTCGGCGAGGTTTGGGGTGCTGGCTGTTTGCCGGGTAGGAGGGCAGGGGCAGGCTGGTGTGTGGATGCTGGCTGTGAGGAGGGCAGGCGGTAGGCTCAGCTAGCGTGGGGGTGCTGGCTGTGAGGAGGGGCAGGGGCGGCAGGGTATGGGGGGTGCTGTTGACAGGAGGGGCAGTCTGGGTGGGGGTGCTGGGCTGTGATGAGGCAGTGCAGGCTAGGGTGGGGTGCTGTTAGACGGAGGGCAGGGCAAGGCTTTTTTTTTTTTTTTTTTTTTTGGGTGGGGGTGCTGGCTGTGCCTATGAGGAGGGCAGGGGTAGGCTGGTGTGGGGGTGCTGGCTGTGCCTGTGAGGAGGGCAGGGGTATCCTTCAGTCTGTTGGTGGGGTGCTGTCTGTGCCTGTGAAAGGTGGGCAGGGGCTAGCTGGGGTGGGGGTGCTGGTGCAGCATCAGGGCAAGGGCATGCCTGGGGTGGGGGTGCTGGGGGGCAGACATGTGGGAACGGTTAGCCGGCTGGGCTGGGGGGTGATGGCTTTGCCTGTGAGGCGGGCAGGGACAGGCTGGGTTGGGGGTGCTGGCAGACAGGTGGGCAGGGGTAGGCTCGGCTGGGGGGTGCTGGCTGTGAGGAGGGCAGGGGCAGGCTGGGGTGGGGGTGCTGTTAGACAGGAGGGCAGGGTTAGGCTCGGCTGGGCTGGGGGGTGCTGGCTGTGCCTGTGAGGCGGGCAGGGGCAGGCTGGGGTGGGGGTGCTGGTAGACAGGAGGGCAGGGTTAGGCTCGGCTGGGCTGGGGGGTGCTGGCTGTGCCTGTGAGGCGGGCAGGGGCAGGCTGGGCTGGGGGTGCTGGTAGACAGGAGGGCAGGGGTAGGCTCGGCTGGGGTGGGGGGTGCTGGCTGTGCCTGTGAGGAGGGCAGGGACAGGCTGGGGTGGGGGTGCTGGCAGACAGGAGGGCAGGGTTAGGCTCGGCTGGGGGGTGCTGGCTGTGCCTGTGAGGCGGGCAGGGGCAGGCTGGGGTGGGGGTGCTGGCAGACAGGAGGGCAGGGTTAGGCTCGGCTGGGCTGGGGGGTGCTGGCTGTGCCTGTGAGGAGGGCAGGGGCAGGCTGGGGTG